>CAUYQU010009721.1:0-21993 GCA_963574635.1 Cheracebus regulus | reverse complement strand
GGCTTAGCTGCTATTGGTTATTAAGAAGCTATGGTTGCAGCACCTTGTTTGCATACTGGGCTCTTTAAGAGAAGACCAGGCTGTGCGAGCAAGGGAGAAGGGAACATGCCTGAGCATGTCTGAGCTTGCTCGGGGCTTGTAAAAGGAAAAAAAGGAGGGGTGGGGGGTGCATCCGAGCTCCCAGCAAGGCAACCGGCCTTACAGTATCATCTTGAATTTCCTGTAGCGCTTCCAAGTACAACACCATCTATATTTGGAGACTGAGATTAAATGAGCCTTTTCTGCCTCTAAGTTTTCTTTATAGAAATAAATCAAGCCAAATGTTTCAGTTCATCTTATTCAAAATTAAAGGACATTAAAGAGTACAAGGGAAAGAGAAAGAAGGGTACTAACGTATACTGAACTGTAATAAACACTTTAAATCATCATCCAATTTAATTTTAACCACAAGCCTGTGAGATGGATTCTATAAAACGTATTATAGATGAGAACACAGTCACAAAAATCTTAGAAAATTATTCTGGGTCACAAAGTTAAGTGGTACAAAAAGAATTTAAGCTTAAGCATCTCTCATTCCAAAACCCCTGAAAAGCAGAGTTGCTTTAATAATGTGTTGACAAATTCAGTAGTATTAACATCTTTCATTAATTCTGGTTTCCTGTGTAAACAAAATCATATTGAAGTCGTCTAAATTCCAACTAACACAAATGCTACCAAAATGCCTTACTTTGGCTTCTCTTTCTTTCAAACCACCCTTTCTGATGATACATCTGTCATTCTAGGTTTTGCTTTTATTTTTCATATACAATTGGATCATCTTTTTTTAACTGGTGTATATAATCCATTTATATTTATTGTGATTACTGATTTATTTAGACTTAATTATACTATTTTCTTTTATGATTTCTCTACCACATTTCTTCTACTGTTTCCTTTTACACATTTTCAGCCTGTCGTTTGATTGATAACATTTGTTTGCTCTTTATTTCTATGTTAACTTAGAAATTATCATTTGTATTTCTATTCTTTTAGTGGCAACGTTAAAACTGTTTACAATCCTACTTATTTTCATATTTTTCCAGCAAAACCTAAAGCTTTTGCTATTTCTCTCTTACTCCTAACATGTTTTGGCATGTTTTATCCTCCAAACACTGCCCTTCCTTTTTTTTAGGTTATTGTTATTCCCAATAATCTTAAGATAGTGACTATTAATATTCCTTTTAGAGTCAGTAATTAGGCTCCATTCATATTCCAAGGATATCTTCGCAGAGATTCACGAATTCACGAGTTCATTATTTCTTCATTCATTAATTACATATGAGCAACAAATTTACTTAATCCTAATGCCTGAAAATGGTATTTTGCCTTTACTATTGAATGATAGTTTAGCTAGTTATAGTTATATGTTGAGAGTTATTTTCCCTCTCTGACAACTTATAACATCCATTGTTGCCTCTTAGAAGTCTATTGTCAATTTAATTTCACTCTTTTTTAGGTAGCATGTCATTTATCCCATGTTGACATTCAAAATGTTCTATTTCCTTTTTACTGTTTACAGGTTTCTTTGGTTCTAATTGGATTTACTTTTATTTTCCCCTTTCAGCTTGTAGTGTGTATTTTGTAACAATAAATTTCTTGTCTTCAATTCAGAAAAGCACTAAGCTATTATCTCTTGAAATGCTACTTCTCTGCTATTCCTTCTTTTTACTACTTCTGGAACGGTTATATGTAGTTTGGGTCTCCTGAGTCTATCTTCTGTGCTTCTTAATTTTACTTACATATTTTCCATCTCTTTGTCTATCTCTCCTGAATAACAGGTCAAGCTCTCAGATATTTCTTCCAGTTAACTCTTTCTTTCTTGGCTATGGTCAGTCAATTGAGTTTATTACAGTGATTACAATTTTTATTTCTCAAACCGATACATTAAAGAAATTCTCTCTTATAATTGACTCATAATCATTTATATTTGTTCATAATATCTTGCTCTTGCTGTATGTTTTTCCTATATAATTTGAAGGATGTTGACCACGTACATTTCAATACCCTTTTCAGAAGATTGTAATGTTCTGGTTAATGAATTTTATCATTTATGAAATTTGTTGATGATTATGAATTTAGTTTTCATTCATAGAATTTTAGTTGCAAGATCAAGTTAACAATTTCCTTGTGTTTTATTTTAACTTTTTTTTTTCTATTTCTCTCTCGGCACTACCTCCTATATGTCTGGTCTTTTTATAGTTGCCTCTATTTGGGTTACCCAAGTCTCCAGTCAGAAACAAGTCTTGTATTGGCAGCTCAGAATTACCATTCTGGGAGCTGTAACAAATTGAGGGTCCAAGTCAACATATGGCTTGAGCCACATTCAGCTGTCTCTGCTTCCTCCTGCCATGCCATCAGCACTACAATATAGGCTACAGTCCCTGAGAATGATTTTGGCTTTTTTCCTACTCCAGCTTCTGACTGGAGCTTGGAAGTCTTAGGTCCTACTTCCCCACAGAAATTGAGATCTTAACTGCCTCTTAGTAGAGTAGATCTCCAGTTTCAGCCTCCCTGTAGTGCAGGAGATCTCCAGCTTCAGCCTAACTTACTGCAGTTTGGTTTTGTTTTTCTGTTTTTATATAAGAAACATTTATATATTTTTTTCCAGAGCAACAATGGTTCCATAAATATTGTTTATAGCTATCATTACTATAGGTTTGTTGTTGCAGGGAGGTAGTTTTATACATAAACTTTCAACCCCACCTCAATCAGATCACTACCTCTCTAGTCTGAGTTTTAAATCCAAAGAATGGAGTGCCACCACAATTAGAATCCTTTGAAATATACTGCTCTTTTCCTGTGGTCAGATGAATTGTTTAAACAATTCCCAGCCCCCCTCAAGAAATCCTGAAAAATAAAGCCATAGAGTCTTAAGAGCATGACTGACCAAAAAAACTGCCTCCTACTCAGCATCTGTTTTTCTATGACTAGTTTAAGGCAAACTGGACCAAATTTCAATCAAATAATCAGGACAGCAAAGCTGATTTTCTTCGCTTCCAATTAATCTTTTCTGCCACTTTTATTCCCCTACCACTTCCACATCTACCATTTTCCCAACCTCAGATAAATCAAGCTATCATCTCTGCCTTGTCTCTTTTCTTTTGGAATACTAGAAAAGATTTAACATCAGTCATTGGAATTTTTTGGTTTATTAATAGAGCATATTTTAGTGAGTAAATTTCAGACATTGTGTTATTTGAATAGTGAATAGTGTATAGCTAAATTGGAAATTAAATATTTTGTTTTCTGTTAAGTAATTTTAGTTAGTAAACAAGCAAAATTGTAATTTGTTCATTCCGAGAAGAAAGCTCTTAATTTCACATTAGACCAATTTGTTGGACAAGCCATGAAAACACAACAGAGCAGAGGGAGAACCAGAAGGCACAGACTAAGATCTCGCTATGCTAGATCAGCAGTCGACAGATGATGCCTGTGGGCCAAATCCAGCCCAATGCCTGAGTTTGTATATAAAGTTTAATCAAACCCCTTACACATGGCCTCAGTCTATGGCTGTTTTCACAGCAGCAGAGCTGAGAATTTTCTGCAGAGGCAATATGGACTGCAAAGCTGAAAATAATTGCTATATGGCTCTTTATAGAAAAAGTTTGCGGTCCCCTGCCCTAGATGGTCTCCCTACTTTGTTGAGAAGGAAAATTAGCAACTGGCATGGCAACCAAAGTGAAGTCTGAGAGTCTTTGATAAAAAAAAAAAAAAGAACCTGTGTCCATTTATACCAGCTTCTCAAAGATATGGGTCTCTCATGCCCTGGTTCTATTTTCTCAATCTTCCCTTCATATACCCACTTTTCCACCAAACTGTTTTCTTCTCCAATGTAGCCCTTCTTTTTCTCTATACTAAAACCCTAGTGCCTAGGAACATAGATTATGGTGTGCTTTCATTTTATTCAACAGTTAACTATATTGCGCCATTATTTCTTTCATCTGACGTATACCTTTGCATTGTATGTAACCAGCCTGTTGCACATAAACACAGGGAGACAAAGGATTCATGGCCCAGAAAGACAGGCAAACAGATCAACAAGTGCATGCAATAAACTGTTATAATTGAGTTTAATTTGAGACCAAAATACGGGGATGAGATCAATTCTACCTTGGAGAAAATGAGAAAATTCGTGAGGAGGCCTCTTGTGCAAATAAAAGTATTATTAGTGTGCCTGTCCCAAAAGTCCTGAAGAAAATAAGATTTTTGTGAATTTGGTATAGTAAAATCTGTCAATACATAAGAAAAAATATTCTAAGATAAGAATGTATCACAAATATGCTTTTTTTCAAATGCTTTAATGTTGTTATGAAAAACACATAAAGCAACATGAAATTAATTAAATATAAATAGCACATGATTGATCTCCTGCCCTTAGGAATTCATTAACTCTAGCTGATTGGATTTGAATAAATCAGAATATATAGAGTTACCTTCAGTGGAGGTTGTGCTAGAGTACAAGCTTCAGATAGAAAAATACCTAAGAGAAACAGTGGGTAAAATAGAGAGACAAATAGTTGGATAGAAACTTTATGTTGGTTTCTGATAATAACAAAGAGAAAATGGGGGAGGAGGTGAAGAAAAGGAGAGGAAGATAAAGAAATATCCTCCCAATCAATTTGGAAATTCAGCTGCAAGATCAGAAATTTTAAGTGTCTGTTCCTACGTGAAAAAGGAGGCAATGGTAGTTAAACTTTCCTATTTGGAAATTGATCAAGGCAACTAGAATTGACCCTTCTAAACCCATTTTTCCACTTGATTGGGAGCCAAAGCAGTCTGGCAACTCCAATGTCTCTAGAGACAAGCTGAGTCTTCGCCTGTAGGCAGCTCTAGCAGAGCAGAGGGATAAAATCTAGTTACCACAGACACTTAAAGAAAAGCATTAAGACTGAAATTTGAAGAATGGGCTGTTTAAAAAGAACTAAATTCCCAATCCCAGGAAGGTTTCAAGTGGAACAAGAACTCTTTGGAATGATGTAGCATTTTTTTTTTCCTTTTTCATGCATCTGGAGGGAAGTCTAACCACTTAAATACTCTTTTAGGTTCATTACACCTCGGTGGTTTTACCCAATGGATGCATTTGATAAGCCTATAAAAGATTATAAGCCAGAATCAAGTGCAGAAAAGGTACTCAATATGGATCTATACAAGGATAAGAGGAATAACGTGGATGGATGGATAGAGGAAGGGAGGAATAAAGAGGAGAAGGAACGAGCCAGTTTGTCATTTCAACCAAATGGGATCAATGCAGTCTAAATCAAACAGATCTGCTTTGAAAGGACCTGCCATTTACTAGCATGTAACTTTAAGGAAAATCACTTAGTCTTTCTCTAAGTCTTAATGTTTCATTTGTAAAATGTGAATGATAGTACCTACCTCATTGGGTTGTTTTGAGGAATAAGTGAATTACATGTAAACATGTATCATACTTCATAGCAGACAGTAAACAATGTGTATAACTTTTTTGATATTCTTATCATTGCTGTCATCCATATCAAAATGAGGTATGTTAAAGTTGTAAACTGCATTCTATTAACCAACATCAGAGCTTGAGGAAATCTGTAAGCAAGGCAAGGTAGAGGTGTGTATCGCTAATAATGTTTTCTGCAGTTAACTTTTATAATAAAAGCCCAGATGGTATCCCTATCATATTTTCTTATTTTAGTCATTCAGAATTATAGAATTTTGAGGTGACAGAGAGGCAGGGAAGCCTGTGTTTTCTTTCATTATTATTGGCATCTCTTCAGTCTGCTGGCAACTAAGAAAAGCAGTAAGTCACCACTCAGAGCGATGTGTGGGAAGATTTAAACCACATCAATTTCAAAGTGTGTCTAGCACAAGAAAATATTGCTTCTTTTAAAAAGACTAATGCAAATCAGATTAAGGGAGTTAAATAGATATAAACCTGTAAAGGTTACTAAGGTGCTATTAGGCTTTTATAGCTGTTAGACAAAGAAGGGATATCTTTTATATTTAAAGGAAGACTTAAAGAGTCAGCATTTATTAAGGTAAAAGAACAGTAACCCAATAAAAATCCAAACACCCTGGAAGATGTCTGATCATTCCAGAGGTCCAAAAGAATATAAAATTCATAACAAGGAAAATTCATAAATTTTCTTTAATTGACAAGTAAAAGTTGCACACAGTTATTGTGTATAACATGATATTTTGATATATGTGTTCATCATGGAATGGCTCAATCAAGCAAGTTAACATATGCATTACTTCACACACTTTTTGTGGTAAGGACACTTATCGTCAATTTTCAAACATATAAAATATTATTAACTGTAGTCACCATTATGTATGATAGATCTCTTGTACTTATTCCTCCTATCTAATTGAAACTGCATTTTTTGGCCAACATTGCTCTAATACCCCTACCCCCACTGCCTTTGGTAACAACCATTTTACTCTCTGTTTCTATGAATTTGACATTTTTACACTACACATATGAGATTATGCAGTATTTGTATTCCTGTGCCTGAAATATTTCACTGAATACAATATCCTCCAGATTTATCCATATTGTGCCAGATGACAGGATTTCCTTCTTTTTTAAGGCTGAGTAGTATTTCATTGTGTTTATATCACAATTTATTTATCCATTGGTAAGAAGTTTCTTAATCTATGATTCTGGAGAATGTTTCCTCCATTCCTGAAAGACCTTCAATATTTCTTTCCCCTTGCCAGCAATCAATAGGGAAACTTACTATTTTTCTCAAAGAGTTTTTTTTAATCACTTCACATACATATTATTTTTTGTGATGAGAACATTTAAAAATTCAATCTCTTAGCAATTTTCAACTATACAATACATATTATTAACCATAGCCACCATGCTATAAAATAGATCTCCAAAAGATTTTTACCCTGTCTAATTGAAACCTTGTAGCCTTTGACCAACATCACTCCATTTCACTGGCCTCCTCACCTCCCAGCGCCTGCTACCACCATTCTACTTTCTGCTTCTAGTTCAACTTTTTTAGATTTCACATGTACCTACCATAATGCAGTACTTGTCTTTCTGTCCCTGGGTTATTTCACTTAACATGATGTCCTCCAGGTTCATCAGATTGTTGCAAATGAAAGAATTTCCTTCGTTTTAAAGGCTGAACAGTATTCCATTGTGTTTATATAACAAATTTTCTTTATTCATTTATCAATGAACATTACATTTATTCCATACTTTGGGTATTGAAGTTTCTCTTTTTCTGATGATTGTCTAATTGTTTCAACATTATTATGTTTCAACATTATTATGACTATCTTTTTTTTTTCCTGTTGAATTGTCTTGTACCTTTTCTGAATAACCATTGAGCATATATTTGTGGGTCTATTTTGTGAACACTTTATTCTTTTCCATTGATTCATATATCTATCCTTTTTTAAATATCATATAGTCTTGATGACTATTGCTTTATAGTAATTCTTTTTTTAAAAAAATTTTACTTTAAGTTCTGGGATACATTGCTGAACGTACAGCTTTTTTACATAGATATACCCGTGCCATGGTGGTTTGCGGCACCTACTAACCTGTCCTCTAAGTTCCCTCCCTCACCCCCTACCCCACAACAGGCCCTGGCGTATGTTGTTCCCCACCCTGTGTCTACGTATTCTCATTGTTCAACTTCCATTTATGAGTGAGAACATGCGGTGTTTGATTTTCTGTTCCTGTCTTAGTTTGCTGAGGATGCTGGCTTCCAACTTCATCCATGTCCCTGCAAAGGACATTGTCTCATTTCTTTCAACAGCTATGTATATGTATGGTATATACGTACCACATTTTCTTTATCCAGTCTATGATTAATGGGCATTTGGGTTGGTTCCATGTCTTTGTTATTGTAAATAGTGCTGCAATAAACATATAGGTGCATGTGTCTTTACAGTAGAATGATTTAAATTCCTTTGGGTATATACCCAGTAAGGGGATTGCTGGGTCAAATGATATTTCTAGTTCTGGATCCTTGAGGAATCACCATACTGTCTTCCACAATGGTTGAACCAGTTTACATTCCCATCAACAGTGTAAAAGTGTTCCTAATTCTTCACACCCTCACCAGCATCTATTGTTTCTTGACTTTTTAATAATTGCCATTCTGACCACATGAGATGGTATCTCACTGTGGTTTTGATTTGCACTTCTAATGATGAGTGACGTTGAGCTTTTTTTTCATATTTGTTGGCCATGTAAATGTCTTCTTTTGAGAAGTGTCTATTCATATCCTTTGCCCACTTTTTGACGGGGCTCTTTGTTTTTTCTCTTAAATTTGTTTAAGTTCCTTGTAAATTCTGGATATTAGATCTTTGTCAGATGGGTAGATTGCAAAAATTTTCTTCAAAGAGTTTTAAATATTTGAATTGAAATACATATGACCATTTATCCACTGATTCCGCTCAACCACCCCCATCAAGGGTTGAGGGTTGCCCCAAGGCTGTTAACTTCTTCCTGACTTCTGGACCCACAGGCTTTGCAGGAAAGCTACCAACACAATGAGAGTTTTAGTTCCCATGGAACTGTGCATCACAGCTGTAGCTGAAATCAGAGATGGTAAGAGATGATGTGACACTGGGTACCAAAGGAGTCTACTGTGGTCCCCACTGTTATTTTTAAAAGGCTAATGTGATTATATACATATATAGGCATATTATATACATATAGATGTAGTATATATATGTATATAGTCATGTATATACATGTATTATACATTATACATGTATCATACTATATTATATGACATATAAATGGAAAAGATAGTGAGTTCTTAACAGACTCACCTATGGAGCATGACCCATTACATCTTATTATTGGGTGGTAGCGATGTGGACCAAGGAAAATATGTGCTCACACAGCTACTGAAATGACAGAACCAAAGGTGGCAATATGGAGATTTTGTCTTTAAGCATTTACTTTTTGTATTCTCTCCTCCCTAAGCTTTACCTAACAAAATGCTCTCTGCTCCTCAGGACATTGCTCAGATCCCTCTCTTTAGATGGCTTCTATTCAGTAAGATTTATTTCTGCTCTTTGAGACCGTTTCTTATTCCAAGAGAATCTCTGGAAGCTTCTTATCAAATCTACGCCCTCATCCTCTTTGACAATTTGAGTCTAAGGTTAACCCGCTTCCTGGGATCCTTTCTGGTTCAAGGCCTTCTTTATTTTAGTCTAGGTCTACACATCTATCTTCCAAAACCATTCCTTGATTTCTCCAGGTAGACGCATCTTCTATTTTATGGTCCTTTTCACTTTCTCTCTTGTATTATAATTATTTATGTGCCTATTTTATCTTAGATAATAAAAATTCTCAGCAGCAGGATCCAAATCTCATTGAGCTCTGTATGCCTCACATCATATAGCACATGGTATGGCTTGTAGGAGGTATTTGGTAGATATTTATGGACTAAATAAACAAAGATTGAATTGTCTGCTCTTTGTAGGTAGGAGCTGTGGTAACTTTTATGTGTGTTCTCAATATTCTCTCTTGCAGCACTGGACATGTGGCAGACATTTTTACGCACTCACCAAACCCAGTTTCCTTTCTCTCCTGGCATATATCTAGACTACATGTCATGTCTTTCTTACAGTTAGGTTGAGCCATGTGACTGGGTTGGGTTAGTGGAATGTGAAAGCAAGTGATGTATACCACTTATAAGACTGGTTGGTAAGTCTGCTGTGAAGTTGTCTGTGCTCTCACTTTTCCCTTCATTCAGAAAATCTAGCAGAGGACATCCCATCCCAGAGGATGGGGGAGCCACCAGATGGAGCAAGCATAGCTCCCCAAAAGGCTGCATGGCAACAGGCTCCCCTCATCCCTTCTCTGATCCGCGTTAGACTGGAACATGAGTAACACCTAAACCTCTGGTAAGCCACTGAGACATTCTAGTTATTTATTATGGTACTTAGACTGCTCTGACTAATACAGACACTTAGATATTTTAACTGATTTTATTAACTCTATTAAGAAACAGAAATACCATATTTCTTTGAATTTAAGACACCATCAAATGTAAGACTCATCATTATTTTATGTTTCATAAAATAAAATGAAAAAATGAGTGCTGTTAATCAAGCTGTGACAACCCATTCTAATTTCTGAGAAGTTAAAATGTGCAAAAAAGTGAATCTTAGAACTAATGAAATACCACAACAATTCACATATAAAATAATTTTACATATATGGGGTACTTTAGTGAAATATTCAATGTATTGATGAAACATGCATTCATTAGTCACCTCTTTTATGCTTAGTATTATGTTTGATCCTGAAAGTAAAATGAGAATAGAACATAGTCCCTGCCTTCAAGGAATTCACAGACTAGTAGAAGAGACTAATATGTTGAAATAATTAAAATTCAGTTTAGCAGCAATAAGAATGTAGCTCATATGTACTGTATATAGTTAGTAGATGCTAGATACTGTCAATTACACATATTTTCAAACATATGCCAACCCCATGGGAAGAGTATTATTTTATCTGTTTTATGACCATGCTGCCCAGCAATTATACTGATGAAGGTCTGTCTACCCAGTCCAGCAATGGCATTATAAAGGGAGTCACTAAGTGCATGATTGGGGTGAACTGGGGTAGGAGATGCAACACACATAGTGTCAAGGACCATTTTATAGAGAAGATGAAGCTTTAACTGTGTCTCGAAACTGAAAAGTGGTGTCCAGAGGGGCAAGACAAACATTCCAGGGTAAAGGAATGGTGTGTGCAGACCAAAAGATAATGAATAATTGCAAAATGCTGATGTATACTGTGTAAGAATATAGGAGGTAAAGGAAATTAAGTGCAGGAAGACTAGTGGATAGTTCTCAATGAACTTCATGTATGATGTTCAAGTGTTTGAACTAATTTATAGGATGATGAGAATTTTAGAGAGGTTTTAGGGAGGAGTGGAAGTGAGAGTGGACATTACCAAAATAAGGTCAAAAATGACCATTTACAAATACTTCTTTATACTGTCTATATTTGTAGAGATTGAGCTCAAATTAACAAAGAAATAGGATTCTTTCTGTCTCAGTATCATTCAATCAACAAGAATAAAAGATACATTGTGAGATCAATTAAGATGGCAAAAACATCAAGAACATTTGTTACTGAAATTCATTTGAATTGATTTCATATTGCACATGCATAAAAAGATAATTTTCTACTCCTTTTGCAGTTTTATGTGTTATTACCTTAAAAAGAAGACTTTGTAGCAATCATTCACAAATCCATTCAGTTCACTTATTACTTCTAGAATATTTTCTTTTAAAAATATTTCTAGGAGCAATTTTAACCAACCCAAGTTTCAAGCTTTAAAGGGCTGCTGTTTTACATACACAGTAAGTACTTTTTCTGAAAATTTTGTGTTATAGATTCATAATTCTCAGTGGGCTACCTCTGTTAATATGCACTCACAGCTGCATGTAGCCCTAGGAACCATTAGTATATTAAGAATAATGTAAAGACGCTTAAACTTATTCTGTATCATCATGCACATTACCAAGCATGTGCCATTATGAATAGCAGTCACAGCACACCACATAATGGTATGTTAAAGACGACGTTGTGGTGTAAACTAAACGCATATTAAGAATACACAAAACTCTGCTGAATTTTAATTGTTCTTATTCATAGGACACAGAGCTCTAATGATCCTCAAAATGCGTGTGATTTAAATAAGCCATCTTTATTCCATTCCATTTAAACCCTTGGTGTGAGTTAATCGGCTTTAGTGGGTTCATTTCTACTGATGAACATGAAAAAAACTTAGCTCACACATACAGAAATGTGTGGCAAGTGGTGAACAAATAAAGTGAATCATCTCTAATCTACCTCACCAAAAGCACCCTACTCACCTCCAAGCCTAATCCTAAAGATATATGAGTTTAGAAGGGACTCCCTAATTGATCTCCCTTTCTGAAAGCTGATTTCCAGAAGATTTGCTTATAAAGGAATTACAGCTAAATAAGAATGTTACCAAAGTTACTCTAGGAGTGCTAAGGAGAGATGTTATTGTTGCTCTGATACTCTATTTAAGAGATGATATTAGAAATAGTTACAACTAACAAAACTCAGTCAGTGGAACTCATCTTAGTCATTTGGGTAGCCTTATGTCCTCTGATCTGGTGAGTGTAGCTTTACAGAAGAAAATACCAGGCCTATTACCAGAAATTTCATGAGTCCTCCCAAATTTCTTCCAAATTTATTTGCAAGAAGTAGATGTGTTCTGATCAAGTGGAAGTCATATGTGATCTTTATTTCATTTTAACAAACTTCTTTGACAGACATCTGTGATTGGTGATTGGCTTTCAGAGGAGTGAAAAAATTCATGAATAAAGTTAATAGGGGCACAATATTAAAATCCCTCAGAGGTAACTACACAGCCGTAGTGGACTGCAGTGGCTATGGTTTTGCCTGCTCATCTCTCTTCTTCTGATATATACCCATTTTCTTTCAGGAAACTTTACTTCCTGGTGCCATGTGGAGTCATTAATCCCAGTAACCTGGTCTCAGTAACCTGGTAAAACTGGGTTCAAATATTGCCAAAGTAGCCATGTGTCTTGGGACCTAGGAATTAATGTAAGAATAGGAAGCTGACCCAAACAGAGCCACAAAGTCTTCTTCGAGGATTCTGGAACTAAGAGTAAAGACAGCTTTTGTCCACTGAAGTTGAACATTTCTAGGTTTATAGCAAGCACAAGGCTTCCAGTTGCCATCTGCCCTCTTTGTGGAGAAACTTGATTGCTAAAATAACATAAAGTGAAGTGAGAGAGTACAAGTGAAGCAGAGTCATACCAACATCATTTGAGCCCCTGATGCAGCCTTAAATGAAATCGGCTGCATCTCTGGACTTCCCATGTATGTGAATTAATGAATGTTGTTTTATCTTTAAGTTATTTTGAGCTGGGTTCCTATAAGTTGAGAGAGAAAAAAAAATCCTAAATATAAATGACTTTTTTAGCCATTCAGCATCTATTCACCATGTTTCCAGTAACAGTTGTTCAAATTCCCTCTCGAGGAAGCACCCTGTTCCCGTTCTTATAGGCTCAACCTTCAACTATAAGCATGGCCAACTACAATGCCAAATTCCCTGGCCTCAGGGTGATCGGCTCAAAAATGGAAATATGCGCCAATCAGAGCCAATGAAGCAGAATAAAAATTTTGGAAGAAAAATACATTCCTTTCCCATTAGATTTAAATACTGGGAAAACAGAGCCTTGCATCTAGAGGGGCTACTGTGTTGAGCTTACCTAATCAGTAAGTCAGTATAAGTCAAAAAGCAGAGCACAGACCCCAGATCAGCCTGTATCTGAGGCTATATTTTGCCTCTAGGTTTTTAGTCAATTATTTCCATTTTTTATTTAAATCAGCTAGATATTTTGGGTTTGGTTTTGTTTGGGGCTACTTTTTTGTCACTTGAATGATCATTGATGATTCAAATGCACCAACAATTATTTTCTAAAGTTGGTTAAACAGTTGGTACAATACATTTTTATATTTCACTTGATTTTTGTTTTATTACTAGAATGAAAGGCTTAAGAGCTGATTCTGTGGCCTTTCCTCTATTCTCAGAGACACCCAGAATTTGATATTGCAAATCCTCCTTTAACACTAATGGAAGGAATTTTAGGAGTGTACGTATACCAGCTCTAAGATAAATAATAATCCAGCCAAGGACTATGTACTGGACCAAGAACCTATACCTTATTAGCAAGGTTATTCATCAAATAATGAATAATTTTCAGTGGTAAGAATCAGCACACCAGAGAATGAGAGTTAGAATTACAATCCTGAGGAGTCTAAGAGATTAGCTAGTCTATAAAATCTAAAAGGGTCCAGAACTTATGGCTTTCCTGAACTGAGTTTGTCTTCATCTGCTCACTTTTATTTCATTCCAATTGTAGAATGATGGGGACCTTAGAAGCTGTGCCTACAAGTCATGGGACTTCCATTCTACTGTTCCATTCCTGCTGTGATTGCATCCTGTAGCCTTTCTGAAAACCAAATAAATTCTGGACGAACCCTACAGTGTTCTCTGAGTTTGTCTAAACTCAAGATCAGTGCTGCTATCAAGCAGAGATGGCATGGCAAGCACAGAACAGATTTGGCTCCTATACTAGGAGACCAGTAAACATAATTATGAAGAGTGCTCTTTCTTTGAAAATGTGTCATAGATTCCAGCAAAAACTTTCCAGTAAAATCTGATCAGACTTCATTTAATTTGGAAGAAGGAATTGAGGCTGCTTAGGTCTCCCACATTTCCACATTGAACTGTTCACCAAGCAGGCCTATGCTATTGAACTGTTGACTTGAACCTATTCTGGCAAGTCTAACCTCGCTTCCCTCGTATTGATTCATAAGCTAATCGTTTCATTTTTAGGTTAGTTCAAAAAAGGGAGAAGTGAACTTACTGTCTTCCTCTGTCTCCCCTCCCTCCAAAGCACCCCTCACACACAAGAATGATCTAAAATAGGATACAAGCTATATACCAAGGAGCTAAGTCTCTTTCAATTGTCCTCTCTCGTCACATATTCTATTGTTTCAAACGCGCATACTCACAATTTACATACATACACCCATGTCAGGAGGCTTACCCCAGTTCATCACTGCCTATGATCATGGGGCTAAGCCTGCATAATTCTTGAGACTGGTCAGCAGGCCAATATTAAGCTACATTCTCCAACTTGGTATGTATTGGTTAAATTTTTTTTTCTCTATCTGCTACTTCATTGTCTTTTTTAATGATTTGTTCCAAATCCCAGGTAAAGAAGAATGATGCTGTAATTGGTCATTTCCAAATACTCCAATACTCTTGACTGAAATATGTACCTGTCATCCACCCTTGCCATTCTCAGTCTTACCTTCAAAATCTAGTCTAAAGATCTCTGCCTCTATAAAGCCTGTTCTGACAGTCAACGTATTAGAGTTTAAGGATACCAATTACGTTTTTTCTTCCCTTTGGATTCGAATCAGATATTAGACAAATGAGTAAGAACAGGGTTTGAAGTGTTCAGTTATTAGTGGTAAGGCTGGATTGGAGAATTGAGTAGAGCCTCATAGCCACCAGCTACCCAGACACATTCAAGCATACACGAAGGACAGATAAAAAAATAGAAAGGTCATCTCCCTCACCCTTTCCCAGAACTTGGTCTACTGAGAGTCTGACCTCATGGAAATTATAAGGAAGGTATATGGCTTCCAAAGAAATCAGTCCTAGAGATCAAGTGTCTGCATCATACAAAATTTATCAATGCCAAGAGGAAAAGTGAGATCCAGGGTATGTCAGGTTCTCACCAATCTCAGCAATGAGTTAACTCAGTTAAGAGAATAGAGAAGGGAGGAGGGGCTCCTGTAATGGTAATTTCTGATGTCAACTTGACTGGCTGAGGAGTGTAAGACATTATTTCTGGTATGTCTGTGAATGCGTTTCTGGAAGTCTGGCATTTGAATCAGTGGACTGAGTAAAGAAGATCCAAGGTCATCAATGAGGTTGGGCACCATCCATTTCATTGAAGGTCTCAAAAGAACAAAAAGGTAAAGAAAGGATACATTTGGTCTCTCTCTGTTTGAGCTAGAATATTCCTCTTTTTCCACCATCAGATATCAGTGCTCCTGGTTCTTGGGCCTTCATGGTAGTACAGAATTGCACCACCTGCTTTCCTATGTCTACAGATTGTCGACGACAGTAGATCTTGAAAGTTCTTGCTCTGCATAATCACAGTACAAATACATATATACATATTAAACATTATATATACATAATGTGTTTGCTCTATGTGTATCTGTATTTATATGTATGTATTTCTGGAATATTGGATTTTTAAAAATATAAATATTTGTCTATGTTCCATTACTTGGCAAATACTCATTTCTTAGTAAAAATATACTGGCTGAATAAGGCAGAATCATAGAATATGATAAATAAAAAGGGATCTTAGAAATTATCTACTTTGATTTCACATCTAAAGCCAAGAATCTTACAGACAACATTCTTGAGCATTGACTAGTCACTGTTTGGACACTTCTGAAAACGTTACAAGTTTTATCTAGACATAGAGAAGATTTTTTTAAAAATCACCTCTGTATATTCAGAAATATACAACATCATTTCTTTGACATTCTTGCCAAAAAGACAAAAGTGTATTCCAAGAATGAGAAAATAGTAGACAAACCCAAATGGAAGGACATTCTACAGAATAATTTACCAGTATTCTCCTCTCTAAAAGTGTAAAGATTATCAAAGACCAAGAGAGACTGAAGAACAGTTGCAGATTGTAGAGACAGAAGACATAACAACTAAATGCAATCCTGGATAGGATCCAGAAACAGAAAAAAAAAAAAAGACAAATACTGAAAAAATAAGTCAAGTTAAAATAAGGTATGAAGTTTAGATAAGAGCATTCAATCAATAATTTCCTTGTTTTGACAATCCGATGATGGTTTTTTAAGGTGTTAACATTAGGGGAAGTGAGATAAGACATATACAGCTACTCTCTGTACTGTCTTTGCCAGTTTTCTATAAATCTAAAATAAGTTCAAAATAAAAAGTGTTTAAAAATCACCTCTATAACACATATATGAGTGTGGGTTTACGACAGTTGAAAATTTTACCAATATTTTGGTCTATTCAGCACAGTAGTGACAGCCATAAAATTGTATGTGGGGTACAATTACACTATCAGGCATCACGGCAAGTCAGAAATAGCTGAATGTCTGTGGTTAAGCAGCATATGGTATACAAGCATTTCAATAGTTCATTGTTACTAATCTGTCTCTTTGCATGGGTCTGAACTACATCCACAGTTAAAACAGCTCTCTTATCTTCAGGAGTAATTTATGATTGAGAAAAATCGGGGAACAGAGTGGTGCAAACATGTGAAATGGGCCCCCAGGAATTTCCACTCTTTCTGCCTTCCTTTCTCAAGAGCCCAGTATCCTCAGTTCTTACCCACAAGCCTTCTGTTTGAATTACACTGTGATTCTCTTGCATAAGGTCTCCTTGTCACCTCTGTCCATTAACAGATTTCATGAAGACAGTATGTGTTTCACATAAAAGATAAGATGAAGGCCTCTACTCACGAGTTGTAGGAGATGTTCTAGGATACATAGGGTCACACCAGAGGAGTTTAGTGGATGTGATATTGATTCCTTAATTCATACAATATCAGAAAATAAAAAATCTCAGAACATCAGCAAACTTCTGAACGTTAGCAATTTCAATTTTATTGGAATCCAAGGTAATGTTAAATATAATTTAAAATATTATGCTCCATTCCCAATTATTACATTTTATGCTTCTTCAAACCTTTCCTGGTAGCCTAATTTGTCTCCAATAGACCCCTCTTATCTACTACTCCACATCCTCTGAGACTCAGCAGTATCTTTCTCAAGCCCCTGGTCAGTGAGTGGTTCTACATGGACCTGATCAGCTTCAGGGTAGAGCATTTTGATAGCACCTAGCCCAGGCCTGTGCTGTGTGCCCTGTCCTCTTACTCTGGTGTTCCTGGGTTGATACTGTGGCTTGTGACATTGCAGGAACCTAGTCAGTGTTCACACATGTACAACTAATGGGTTAATGTCCCATGGGCTAAACTTTTGACTAATGAGAGATGGAAACTAATTTACACTAGATGCTAAGACATACTTCATTTGATTTCTCAGATATCCAACAAGATTGGTAGTTGAGACCAGCTCCATAATCCCTCTTTGTAATGGCTCTCTCTCCTTTTTTGCTTTGGACCCTGCTACCTGAAGGCACAGTATAAATAAAGTATAGGTTCCAGGCTCTACATTTTAGGGACCCTAGTAGAAGACAGCATCTTTGCATATTGCAATTAAATTGTCCTATCAAAGAAAAAAAGTTAAAAACTGGCAAGAGAAGTATAAAACAAAATTCCCAAAAGCGTATATGTTAAATTCTGGGGAGGTTTTCAATAAAACTATCACTGAGGTTTATAAATTCATAAACATATTCTTAGATCACACATATTCTGGGGTCTGACCAAGAATAATGCAGAATACCGAAAACACTAGAAAACCATAAGAACAAACTTGATTCAATTGCAATATTAGCCCTTAGCCATGGTGTATGTGGTAGCCTTTTCAAAATCTAGCTGACCAAATTAACCCTTCTCTCCCTGCTTCCATATGCTTGCCACTTTCTACATATTCAGGGACTATGAAAGTCAACAAACCTTGTCACCAGAAAAAGACGAGAACACTCAGTGGTTACAGCATTTTTGGAGACACACAGGTACCTGGAAAATATGTGAACTGCGGGCTGGGCACAGTGGTTCACGCCTATAATTCCAGTACTTTGGAAGGCCAAGGCGGGTGGATCAACAGAGGTCAGGAGTTCAAGACAAGCCCGACATGGTGAAACCCCATCTCTACTAAAAATACAAAAATTAGCCAGGCATGGTGGCGAATGCCTGTAATCTCAGCTACTCCAGAGGCTGAGGCTGGAAAATCACTTGAGCCTGGGAGGCAGAGGTTGCAGTGAGCCAAGATTGTGCCATTGCACTCCAGCCTGGGCAACAAGAATGAAACTCCGTGTCAAAAAAAAAAAAAATGTGTGTACTGTGAGCTGCGGGGACATGAAGATTAAAGGGACAAGTACACACTGGCAGGGATTGATGTCCCCTATTCTAAATTTGTGCAAGAATTGCTATCTCACCAGCATAGGTAGAGAATCCAACCACAGAAAAATATCTCACCTCACCCCAGTAGACCCATCCTGAATAAAATAAATGCTAGAAACTAAATGTAGAGACTATTGATACTACTCTGCCTCTAAGACCTAAATTTGAGAGGAGGAATTTCCCAACCATCAGTAGACAAGGAGGGTTGCTAAAAACACATTCCCCATGTCATGTCTACCAACAAACGTGAGACATTGAGACGTCTCCCCAACCAAAGAGAAGGAAACAACAAAAAGCAGCACATGAGATAAGGAAAAGTGTATCGAAAACTCGGGAAAACATAAGACCGTTTTAGAACAGTGTCTATTTGGTGCTTTCTGAACGATGTAAAACAAGTCCTTTGTGAAACAGTTCCCGAGGCATGAGGAAAAGCGCTGTCAGATTGAGGCACAGGCAAAAATGAGGCTGATGAAGAAAGGACTTTAATGAGTCCTAAAACATAATTTAAATTTTTTAAAAAATAGGCAAAAAAAAGCAAAGTTACAATATGTAAAATTAAATCTTTGAGGAAATGATCCAACTTGAGATGCTCTACTAGAATTTGAAAAGAATTATTTTGATATAGGTATGAATATGAACATAATATGATATAGGATGAAGGGCTGAGATCCAAGCTAATACATACATAGACCCTAAGTTAAACATCAGAAACCTAGAACCCTTGAGGAGACGGTATAAACTAGTGTCCTACTACTTAGGATTTGGAGTGAGGCATTTGGGGTTGAAACTCTGCTATTTACTAGCTTAGAGGCTTGGGAAAGTTAACTAACAACCCTGAGTTTTGTGTGTTTCCCTTTAAGACAAAAAGAATAATAGCTAGTCTTATGATTACATTAGATAATGCATAAAAATTTTTTACATAGGCATTTTAAGCACTCTATGAATAATTGTTACCAATACCATTATCATCGCCTTGATCACAATAATCAAAGATGTGTTCAGAGAAATTTTTCCTGAGATCCAAACCTGCGGTGTGAAACTGAAAGAGCTCACCATGTCTTAGACGCGGTTAATGAAAAAGGCACACACCTTATCACAGCCCAACTGTTAAAACTAATTATACAATAACATTTCTGCAAATACCAAAGCTTCTTACTTAGAACAAACATCAGGTCAGCCTCTAACTTTTCTTGCAATACTTACACCTAAGACAATGAAATGAAAAGATATTCCCAAATTATGCCAGTTACAAATCTCCCTAGAAAAAATTATTCAAATATCTTCTTGGTTACTAAGAGATAATCAAAATTTAAAAACTCAAGAATGGCAAAGTTGCAGAATTAAAACCAACTAATATAACTTCTGCAGATATATTTACAATAATTATATTAAAAATTATACACAAAAACACCCCTAATAACTATATTCACCCTTCAGAAATAACACTAGGAAGAAGAAGTAGAATGCCATACATTCCTCAGTACATAAAGAGAGTGTCATTTCTGCTTGATTCTTGATTTTAATAAATGGAGAAATCAGAATTATGCATTTATTTGATAAGTTAAAAACAATCAAAGGTAGAATTTAGAACAGAATATATCCTGGCTGCAACATTAAAGAAAATATTCTCATGAAAGGTAAAAAAGAAACTAGAAAGCATAAAACATGCTGAAAAAGTAAGATATTAAAATTGACAATAAGCTTTGGGAGGCCAAGACCTGCAAATCACTTGAACCCAGGAGTTCCAGACCAGCCTGAGCAACATGGCAAAACCTCACCTCTACCAAAAATACAAAAATTAGCCAGGTGTGGTGGTACGTGCCGATAATCCCAGATGTTTGTGAGGCTGAGGCAGAAGGATAACTTGAACCCAGGAGGTGGAGGTTGCAGTGAGCCGAGATCATGCTACTGGCAGCAGACTCCAGCCTGGGTGACAGAGTGAGACCCTGTCTCAAAAAACAAAAAATGACAATAAATAAAAATACATTATATGCTGTTTAAACAGCAAAGATAAAACTAAAAAGAAATAAAAAGGATTAAATATATATTGAGCAAATACCAAAAACATAAAAGAGAAGGCAGTGTCAGAACAAAGCATTAAATGGGGCAGATATACAAAATTACAAAGGAAAGTTGTTTAAAATTTTCAGGAGAAATGAACTGTGTAGACTTTCATGAGCTACTGTCCATCTGTAAAAAAAACTCAGTTCCCAAAATTATGATATACATGGTTCAAATAACAGGTTTCATAGGCCTTATTTAGTAATTAGATTTACTGATTATTTTAAATATATGTATAATTTTTAGGCGAGAGATCCAAGATGGCCGATTAGCAACAGCTCAGGAATGTAGCTCCCAGTGAAAGCGCAGAGAACGAGTGGACGCCGCACTTTCCGACGAATTTTTGTTGCCCATAGACCAGGAGATTCCTGGCAGAGGAGCCACACGGGTCACCAGCGTGACTCTTTTGGCCGGCGCGGCTGTTTTGCCGGTGCCCCAGCGCGGCGCTTCCCAGTGCGGAGTATACGGGACGGACGGGCTCTGCTGGTCCCATCCTCACAAGGAAAACAGCAATTGGAAGCACTGAGGACTGAGAGTTTCACAGCAAGCACAGCCAACCCAGGAAGGTCTGGCTCTGTGGGGAACGGGCATCTGCCAAAGGAAAACTAAGAAACAGAAAAACTTCATCACCGGGCGGAGAGAGATCCAAGATGGCCACGTAGCAGCAGCTCAGGATTGTAGCTCCCAGGGAAAGCACAGAAAGTGAGTGGATGCTGCAATTGCAGATGAATTTTTGATGCCCACAAACTGGGAGATTCCCAGCGAAGGAGCCACACGGGTCGCCAGCGCAACTCTTTTGGCCGGCGCGCGCAGCGGTTTTGCCGGCGCCCCGGCGCGGCACTTCTCAGTGCGGAGTATATGGGACTGGGTTCCCTGTCGGGCTCCGCTGGTCCCATCCCCACAAGGAGAACAGCAATTGGAAGCGCTGAGGACTGAGAGCAAGCACAGCTGAACCCGGGAAGGCCCAGCTCTGTGGGGAAGGGGCGTCCCCTGAAGGAAAACTAAGAAATAGAAAAAACTTCATAACCAACAAGCCGGATGTCCACTCAGAGACCCAATCTGAAAGTCAGCAATTACAGATGACAGGTGGATAAATGCACAAAAATGGGAAGAAACCGATGCAAAAAGGCTGAGAACACCCGAAATCAGAATGCCTCTCCTCCTACAGGGGATCGCAGCTCCTCATCAGCAAGAGAACAAGGCTTGATGGAGGATGAGTGTGATGAACTCACAGAATCAGGCTTCAGAAGGTGGATAATA
>CAUYQU010009720.1:0-21437 GCA_963574635.1 Cheracebus regulus | reverse complement strand
TAATCCCAGCACTTTGGGAGGCCAAGGTGGGCAGATCATGAAGTCAAGAGATCAAGACCATCCTGGCCAACATGGTGAAACCCATCTCTACTAAAAATACAGAAATTAGCTGAGCCTGGTGGCATGCGCCTGTAATCCCAGGTACTCAGGAGGCTAAGACAGGAGAATCGCCTGGGAGGCCGAGGTTGCAGTGAGATGAGATCGTACCACTGCACTCCAGCCTGACGACACAGTAAGACCCCATCTCAAAAAAAAATAATAATAATAATATACAATTGTCTTCATACCATAAATATTTTTTAGCCTCATTTGGTTCAACATACCACATTTTTATTTTTTTCCAAAGACCCTAGATAAGAAATCACATACCATGTTTTTAATACAAGAAGATAATTCATAGCTTGCTGAAATCTTTATCACTAGTAATTTAAGAGACATGAAGGTTAAGGAGCAGATGTTAAGGCAAAACTGCAAAACTGAGAATGCTATTAGTCCATTTACAGATACCCACATAGGGTAATCTTTTAAAGTGCCTTTGCTTCTACATACTTAATAAAAAGTCATACTATAAGATTTCTATTTTAACTTGTCCTTGTTAAAAATATAATCTGCTTTCCTCAAAGCAATGTTTTCCAACTTTAAACAAAAAACTTATTAAAAAAAAAAACAGCTCTCATAAATACATTAATAATAAAAAGCACTGATCACTTGGCTTCCAACCTTACCCTGCAGCTGAGCAAAAGACAGTGCCTAAGCGTAATTATTACATTTTAACTGTGATATTAAATATTTTCATGTCAATCTTACTCACTAGTATTTTTCTGATTAAGAATGCTAAAAGTAGGTAGGGTGTGGTGGCTCACACCTATAATAATCTCAGCACTTTGGGAGGCCGAAGTGGGGAGATCACAAGGTCAAGAGATCGAGACCATCTTGGCCAACATAGTGAAACCTCGTCTCTACTAAAAGCACAGAAATTAAACAGGCATGGCAGTACATGCCTGTAGTCCCAACTATTCAGGAGACTGAGGCAGGAGCATTGCTTGAACCCGGGAGGCGAAGGCTGCAGTCAGCCAAGATTGCACCACTGCACTCCAACCTGGCAACAGAGCAAGACTCTGTCTCAATTGAAAAAAAGAAAAAAAAAAAGAATGCTAAAAGTAGTCAAGAGCAGATCTAATCTAACTAAAGATTTATCATTAGTAGCTCTCATTTTTAATGAGAAATTGTATTATTCTGAATGCAAAATCGTATTTTTAAATTAAACTGTAAATAAACAGCAACTTACCATTATGTTGCCTCAAAGTTCATTTGTAAATCAGTTGTTTTCCACTAAAACATTATAAAATGTCTTATAGTTCCTGTGCTAATCTATAAAGGTTATTTGAAATTATAACAGTTATAGTACTATCCATCTTTTCTATGTCTCAATAAATAAAACAGGCATCAAAACTTGGCCAAATGGAAACATACTTCACTAATCCTAGACAAGGTCACAGTGACAAGAAACCCCTTCCTCTCTCTTACCATAAAAAGGGGAAGGAACAGGGAAACTGTGGGGAAGGGCTGGGAGGCAGGAAGCATGACTCTAGAAGCATGTGAGAACAGTGAAAAAGTAGAAGGTGGCCCTTTAAGTTAAAGGGTTCCTGAAATCCACACTCCTGCTAAGTCTAAAAGGTCAGGGCGAGACCCAAGGGCATCAACTCCCACTAGCACAGGAAGAAAAGTCAAGAAAGGCTTATCATCCCCTCCCTGATTTCTAGGGGATAGCAGGATCCTTCCAGGTCAGAATATTTTAAGTGTTTTTAGGTAAGGAATTTTTTTTTCTCATTTAAAGAGAAGTCATCCTCTTTTGTATTTGTTCATGAACTTAAGGCTACATGCTTCCACATGCATGCACAAAACCAGAATAAGCTGACAAAAATATGTATGTATGTATATATGCCAGTTAAGAACATATATACCATGCCTGTAATCCCAGCACTTTGGGAAGCCAAGGTAGGAGGATCACTTGAGCTCAGGAGTTCGAGACCAACCTGGGCAGCATGATGAAACCCAGTCTCTACAAAAAATACAAAGTTAGCCAGGTGTGGTGGTACACATCTGTGGTCTCAGCTACTTGGGAAGCTGAGGTAGGAGGATCACTTGAGCCTGGAGGTGGAGGTTGCAGTGAGCCGAGATGCCTGGGCAACAGACTGAGACTGCATCTCAAAAAAAACAAAAACAAATGCACACAATTTCTAATGCTATGTGGGCATTTTGTGTACATTTGTTTAGACAGAGCTACACAAAAATACTCTTATAAATGCTAATCAACAAATTTCAATTTAGACTGTATAAACTCCTCCCCCACTAACCCTTGGAGGGGAGACATATCTGAATACACGTAAAACAAAAACCTTAAAGTAGATAGCAAAATTATTTGCTGTAATTTCAAAAGGCACATAAAACTTCACATAGATCATCAAAGAAACAACGTTATTAATCATCAAGTTCTGGATTGTTCCAGTCTTGGACATTAGCTCTTTCTTACAATCAACACAACATGAGATTCAGGTCATTGGTCTTCCTCAGAAAGGAAGTTGTAATATTACTCTTCAGCCTAATTTTATTTTTCATTGATCTCCTTTACCCTCACCACATCCTGTCAATATATGAAAATATCCATAGTCTAGTACTGCTGCAACTTCTGTTCCACCTTCCTTTCCTGATACTGGCTTCTGCGGCACTGCCTTATTTCTTATACATGCAATAACCTCCTTCACTTGGTTCTGAAAGTACCTTACGGTAAGACCTTGAATAAAGGCAGTAAAACCAAATTCCAAAGGAGATTTTTGCAAAGTAAGAATAGACAAATATACGCCAGATACTAGAATCTAAGAAAGAATATACAATTTTCCTCATTCTTTGAATCTTCTTGCTCAACAACAACAAAAAACAAAGTAAACTAAGCCTGCTGGTGAAACAATATACAACAAACTGGTTCCTTTTTTTCCCTCCCCCAAATCCTTTCTCCTTCTTTAAAACCCCCAACAATATGCACAAATACTCTTCCCTCCCTGCTCTCTCAAGCGATACATATGTACACGTAACATGCAATTAGGATCCACTATACATCCTTTCACATTTCAACAACAGACCCCTCCATACCTTCAAAAAGACAACAAAATTTGTAACTTTAGTAATGATCTTTAGGGTACTTCCAATCAAGATGGTATTGCCAAGTTTGCATTTTGAGGTCCCCTTTATACCAAAGACAAAGAAATGACTGATAAAGAAAATCAAAAGGAGAAAGCTACAATCAAAAATAAGACAAACACAGCTTAAGCAAAGTACAACAACTGAAGCTGAAACTGCAAGTTACTCCTGTGTTTCAGGTCCAAAAGTGGGCAGAGGAGGCTCTTATTACCAGCAATACCAAGGACTCAAAATGTTCCATTGGATACATGGTACTGAAAATAGAGAACTGTTTGAAACTAAGATCTGGCATGGTGCTCCCCAGACCTGGAGTGGACTGGAAAAAGAAAACAAAAAAGCTGCAACCTAAATATGTTCCCTTTTCTCAATAGGAAGAATGAAAACAACTTTTGTCACTTCTATATAAGGACTAGTTTACTCTTAGAAAAATCTGGAAGAGAGTATCTTTGGACACAAAACTAACTTCTAAAACTAAAGATAAGTCACATATTTAAAAATTAAGTAACATTAGACAAAATTTCATTCTCAACTACAGTATTACAATTAAAACAATATTTAATGGTAATCACACTTCAGGTGTACACTACTGAAATTTCTAAATTCTGATATTTTGACAAAAACTCAAAAATTCTTAATATTTTAAATACAAAACTAAAATAAAATTTAAACGTAACAGCAGAAATTCTCACCTGTGTTTTGATTGTGATCTTTTCCTTCTAGAATGGGATTTTGAGCTAGACCTGGATTTTGAGCGAGTATGGGAACGAGATCGACCGCCTTTTCTTTCATTGCTCTTTCCAGACTCTGGGAGGAAAAAACCACTTTGCAGTGTAAGCTCAGAACAATTAAAGATCCCAGTTAATAATCAGGCACAAGTGGAATGTACCACATATAGTGCAAGGGGCCTACTCTCTGTACATCCTCCTCCTTCAGAAACATCCAAGAAAGTCATTGCATAAACTCGTTGAGTGCAGCCACCCTGCAGCAGTACATATAAACCAGATGATTATAAACAGCTGTTCGTAATATTTTGTTGCTGCCGTAACGTACGATTATAACATGTCTGTAATTCCTGTGACAGTGATTTTAAGTCCTTTCTCCATTTATTCTGCTAGAATTGAAGCTTAAATTCTGAGTGTTGATTTAGAAAATCTGCTCAAATGTAAACCACCTAGATGTTTTTAGAATGGGTTTTAAAATTATTTTCATTAGCAACACTAAAGTTTGAATAGGCTTTCCTTTTTACCTTGCTAAAACACAGTATCTGTATTTTTTTCTAAATCATGGGCTCTCCTTTCTATTTTTAAAAGTAAAATTTTGAGGAAAAGTAAACCTGCTGTATCATAACATTTTAAATATATTTACTCTTTTTAGCCTTACAATAAAATTTTTGCTTTCAGCACATCACCTTTGAGCAGATTTTGCTATGAAAATACAGAGCTGATTAGCTAAAGTGCCTCAATTCAGTATCACTGGAAAGGATAAGATTTGTGCTAAGTTGCTTTTTCACATGAGTACGCTACTTACTATTTCTTGAGTTTCAGTCTTCTTGTTTATAAAATGAAGTGACTGAACAGAATGATTTCTAAAATTCCTTCCAGTTCTAAGATTCTATGGTCTTTAAACTATGACCTATGTAACAACATTATGGCCTTACCTGGTTCAATAGCTGCTGAGATAAATGACTGAGCTTCTCGTACTCGCTTCATTACTTCTTCTAACTCCTTAGCTGCAGCCTGAGGTGTCATCTCAGGGGGTTTTACTATTGCATTGTTGGAGTGATTTATTCTAAATTAAAAATATTAGCATATCACAAATACACACCACATTTTATAAAACATGAAACAAATGTTTATATGATACACATATTTATAAATTTGAGGACATCTCAGAAGCACATTAAGAATGATATAGCTAAATACAGAACAACCAAAAGCAACCTCAAAACCATGATTAATCTCTCATCCCCACTTCCTATCATTCCTTGCTAATACAGACAAAAGCAGGGAAAAAAGAAAAATTGAACCCTAGCTAACTTAATTCAAACAGACTAGATTACATGCTTTTCCATAGCTTAAAATTAAAATAGATTAAAATGTTGATACCAGTATGAAAATAAATCATTTGTTTTCAGATCAAAAGATTTTATTGATATCCTGCACACCCTAGAAGAATGAAAGGAAAGCTATGTGTATATTATGTACACCTTTTTAACCAACCTTGAACCATGGCTGAGTCAAACAGCTTTGAATGTGCAAGGCATCTGATAAAACTCTTCCTCTACAGGTAAGAGTGACTTCTCTGATGCACATGAATGAATGTTATGTATCTTGCTTTACCTCTTCCACACTTGGAAGACAAGTACCCACTAAAAATAGTTACTTATCCTTTAACAGAAAAATCCTGATCAAATTGTCTAACTAAAGCAATTCATGAAATTCAAGTAAAACTACATTTGCCTCAATAATCTGCATGAAAAGAGAATTTCTGATCTGGAGTATCTCAAAGGCTATATCACCATTTTACCAATAAGGATATAAGCAAACCTTAAAAGTCAAAATGTCTGGTTTAAAACATTTCTAGGCACTTATAATTTCCTTCTGTAGATTTTGAATTTACCAGTTATTACTGGAAGTACTATAATTAAACCCACATGTTAAGTTGCTCAATTAGTCTAGAGTCATAATGTAAAACCAACCTGACTTATTAGGAAAAAGACCTATGACCGTTATGCAGGGTATATAAATAATGTAAACATTGAATTAGACCCTAGAAAACAGAAAATGAGAAAATAAATGTCTCCAAATAAAGGAATTTAAAGCCTAAAATGGTAAGTATTGCAGGTATTTCATTTATACTTAACACAAAGTCTTCCTTTCCACAAATTGCCAATTACTATTAAAAAGAAGAAAAAAAGCCTTAATTACATCAAAAATACTTTAAATTTTTTCAAAATCATTAAAATTTCTTTGTTTAGGATTTCTTACTTCAGTGGCCTGTCTCCAAACATAACTCCATTAAAAGCAAGGGCCCTTGGTACAGAATTTTGGTCTGCAAATTCCACAAAAGCAAACCGAGTTGGCTGAGTCTCATCACCTGCCATCCGCACAAACTTCACTTCTCCAACTTGTTTAAAAAATTCAAGTAGTTGATCAGCTGTCGTTGTCTAAGGAAACAAAGTGACACTCTGATAAAATATATTCATTTTTAAAAATCAGGTAAATATTACTGTATCCACTGATAGGATTTTTAAGAAGAGAAAAAGAATAAGGGCTACTGCTGTGTTTCTTCTTAAATTAGTTACCTGGGAATTCAAATTTCCAACATAAACCGTTCTCCTAATTTCATCTATTTTGGAAGGATCCACATTTCCCATAAGTGGTGGCTGTGGTATCTCTCCGAGTGTTGCAATGTTAGGGTCTAGTGCTGCTGCTGGGATAGCTCCCAAACTGCTAAGTGAAACACCAAGCTATTGAAAGAAGAAAAAAAAATACACGAAACACATATTTTCTGTTAGTATCTAAAATCACCATTCTCTAATCTGGAAAAGAATGAACTAACTCAACAAGAATGAAAGGAGACTAGGGACTCCGAACTTTAAGTATACGTATGACTTATTAAAATAAGGTCACATTAGTTTTAAATGTAATTTGAAATATATTTCTTGTCTGGATATTTTAGCCACTTTTAAACTTGACCCTAAAAAACAGGCAGTTTCTCATTATTTGAGGTAGCTATGTTCTATAAAGTTTCCACAAACAATGAATTATTGAATATTGAACAATTATTCCCAAGGAAAATACAGGTGAAGTTCCTATGAGCCTCTGGTCACATTTACATTAACTAATAAAATGTTTAACCTTATTTTATATGTGCTTCTGTTTAAAGACACCTTAGCTGATAACAGCATTCATTATATTGGCATTCATTAACACTGAACTCACAGCCAGCAGCACTATAACTCAGGTCTGAATGAAGCTTACCTAATACATGTATTTAATATTTTCACCATGAGGTACTTCACAATCTTCCTGCACTTAGGAACACTACACAGCACTTTAGCACTATAATTGTGGGCCAACATTAACAGCAAAATCACCAACAAAAAGCACAATTCAGAAAACATAGCCCTAAACAGACTGCACGCTTGTTTACAGCCTGAATGCCAAAACAAGAAGACTTTGACCTCCTATGCGAACATGGCGTATAGACGGACTCAAATTTTTCATCACTCTGCGTATGTCCACAAATGACCACAAAAGCGCTGCAACTGTTGATTTGGGGATTTCAAAAAATTTTTACCTACTAAGTGAATTCACAAATACAGAATTCAAGAGCTTTCAAGAAAAAAAAGACACTCTTTTCATTTCCACTTATGCTATTAGAGAACATACTGACGATTAATGACTATATATACAAATGCAGTATGGAACTACCAATATTTAACAACTGTTAAGTAATGGCACTTCCTAAAGGTGCAAACGCAAGTTTATGAAATCAAAGTCACTTATTGTCACAGCAGCCAATCTGATCTTTTTAAAACATGTCAAATCATTGTCATATCCCTGCTTAAAACCCATCAATGGTTTCTAATTACCTTAAGAATAAAATTCAAACCGCTTTACATGGTCTAAAAAGCCCTACCATAATCTGTGTCTTCTCTATCCCCTCCAATCTCAAACACTCATAATCCTCACTATGCTTCAACCACACTGACTACCATTCTGTTCCTTAACACCTAAGTTCAATTAAAAAACATTTCCCCCAAAAAATCAGAATGCAGGTCTTTAGCACAGCAATGTTAAGGAGAACTACAAATCTATAATTTTGCACTTCATAGTTTCAGAAACCACTTTTACAATCTAGATAAATTAACCATAAACACATAGCTCATTTATTAGTTCACTCCCTATCCAACACCACAAAGCTGGATTCAACTTCCAATTTAGACAAGCTTTATATTTTGTTTTAGGTTAGTTTTTGAAGAAAAATGGCACTTCTTTTAAAATAAATATAGCCAGAATTTTTTAAACAAAAACCAAGAGCCAGTAATAGTAATATCCTTTTTTAATCCCACTTGGAAATCACAAAGGAGGCATTAATATGTTATGACTTAATTCTGCATAGCTAACAGAAAAACATTTTTGCCATGTTTTCACCTTGTTATATTTTCTCAGTATCAGACAAAGGCTTCTCTTGAGATACTTTTTCCCATTACCAAAGTTGTGGATCATTTTATGTATTTTAAAGAGATTTAGTCCTCATTAACTGAGAAATACAGTTACCTAGATCCTCCATGCTATCTAAAATACTGAGTTTTAACAACTGATTTTCTAATGAATAATAGAGTTCTCAATTTTAAATGATTCCCTTACTTCAAGAGTAAATCCAAAATGCAGTTCAAGTCAATGATAAAGTGGAAAAAAACTTTAATGATTTCAAATCCTCTCCATTAAAAAAAAACAAAGATCCAAATGCCTCTCTATTCAACTGGTCACACAGTTTAATGTTCACCTCTTTCATAAAAGGGCTTATAGTACTTACAGTAGTCAAAGGATTTGGGGTTGGTATTGGAAGCAATCCTGCACCAGGCATCAGACTTGTCATGGTTGGAGCAGGAGCCAATAAAGAGAGGGCTTTGGATTCCTCAGGGATTTTACCTGCAGAGGCAAGTTTCAAACATTACAGAAAGCAGAAACACCACACAAACTTTACACTATGATTTTACAATTACCCTTGCAGTTAAAAAATAATAATAATAAATGAATCTATCTATCAGATCCATATAAAGAAATAAATAAGAACTTAAGTCTTTCCTTTTATCCTGCTCTACTAGGAAAAATAAAAGTGAGCAAAACTTCAAATATTAACAATCTCATTAATGGAATATTATTTTAAAAATTGAATAATGTAGACAATTATTTAACACTTTGAGCTATGGGTCACCTGTACTGGAAACTTAATGTTCATGAACCAAACGATATCAAGCATGGACGCTTTCCCAGGACGGTGTTTTCGCGGTGATCGAAAGTTGTGTTACACATGACAACCGTTCGTGTTGGCTGCATCACTAATAGCACACAGAACATCAGATACAGAAAAGAAGAACATTTTTTAAAGTTTAATCCCCAGAAATGGCAAATAACCAAATTAGTCAAAAAAAGAAAAAGAAAAAACAAATATGTGCGAATTGAAATTTGTTTCTTAATGAGTGCCCCTATTCTGTTACTGAAACTACCTATTTGTGATGCAAACAAATTCTAATAACCCTCCAATAGATTCCATTTAATTTCAAATAGAAAACAAAAACTTACTTCATGTAATCAACTTCAATGTAAAAGGAAGCCTACATCCATACAGCTAATAAGGCATCTCACCAACATCAGCGATGCCTAATGAGGAATTCAGTTCCAAAAAACATGCCTTGGGAAACTGCTAAAAAAATTTTTAGGGCAAAAACAAAGTTCCTTTTTCAGAAAACTTCTTAAAGTACTAACTTTTAGAACCAATTTATGTATACTTATCTAAAGGGGGAGGTTAACGCTTTAAAGCTTGCTTATAAACATTTTAACTGCCTAATAACAAGAGAAGCACTAAAATAATCTAATAACACTACGAAGGAAAAAAAAAACCTTATAACCTAAAAAAATGAAAAAACTTACTCTGAAATAAGTACGATTTGTCATATTCGTTGCTGAATTCTAAGCAATTACTTCTGATAAGGACTGCAACTTTCACCTTATTTTTCCTTATCTTCTTAGGCAAAAAAAAAAAAAATCTTAGTTGACTACATGTGGATATATTTAGAATACTCATGTGCTAGCTGGTGAAGCATTTCCATTATTAATTTTCCAAAAGTGTTTTAAAAGACAATGCACAAAATCATGCTAAACTGAAATATAGCAAATGCAGTAAATTTTCACAAGCACCATGCCTGGTTTCAGTTGTAAAAATTTATATGAACAACCAGATGTGTAAAGTAAATCCCTAAACAATATTATCTGAATAGATCTCTAAACATGGATGGAACTCAATTCGGAATTGAAAACTTGATTTAAATAATGGCTATGCCATATTTATTAGGAAGCAAATAAAAATTACATTTTATTAGTTTTAGCAAATGCCTACTACTTTCTAACTTGACAGCATCTAAGTTTATATTACTTTACTTTCAAAACCAAAGTTATTTTATTATTTCAGTATAAATTCTGGAGAACAGATTTCTTAACATGCATAAACAAAAGGCAGGCAGGCCTTATTGAAAACGTCAAGTAACAATAATCTGTTTTATATGTATCAGTTATTGGTATTAACACATGTATTTATATATACCCACATATATACTATACTATTTATACTGATTGCACCTGTTTTTTGTTATAAATTTTCTGTTACAAATTATCTTAAAAGGTTTGTAAAACCTGAACATTCTTGGCGAGGTTTTGAGATAGAAACTCCCATCTTCACTACCTTAATATATGCACCTAAGAAAACTAAGAGTTCTAATCTAGTAATGCTCCAAATTTAATATTACTTGTCCATTAATAAGCAAAACTTCACATAGAAGACAGTGTAGAAAGACTACACAAAAAGGGTATTCAACACCAGTCAAAAGTTGATTACTTAGTATTATGAAATCCTTCACTTTTGCCTTGAGGTATCAGTAGGTTGTCAGACTCTCTCACTGCCTTTCACAAGAGTAATAAACTACTATAAATGTATAACTCCCCTGTAAGCACATTTTTAAATAGATTAACTGTTAATTACCATTCTAATTACTCTATATATTTATTCTAATTACCTAATAGTAATGGTAAAAGTACTTTAAGAAAAAGCTCCATCACTTAATTTTCAAGATAGAATTCTACCAAATTTACCCTCCAAATAACAGAGTTTATAAAAGTATAAAACAAATAAGCATTTAGCATTTTTCCCAAACTATACTTCTCAAAGTCATTGAGGAAAACATCTCTCACAGTATTAAAGTATTAGTCCTAATCTCAGAATCCATTTAGAAGCTAGTAACCTCCAAAGAATATTCAACAAAAAATTCACGCTAACAAAAACACACATGCAAATAAGTAAGTTTCTCAAATATCCATTCCCCACATAGGCAATAAAGTCTTCATTAAGTCAAGGAAATAAGTTGTATTATAAATAACCATCACAAAAATAAAAGGCTCTTCTCTACTCCCAGATTGTTATATTTACTTATTTTCCTTGATGATTTTGTATGCATAAAATTGCAGGGGAAAGGACAAAAATTAGGAACTATCAGTTTTTATGAGAGATGTAGAATGGGGGAAAAAAATTAAAATGTTGCGCTGAGATCACTTAGCAGTGTTTTAATGTTTAAAGAACAAAATGTACCTTATCAGTCCATACACATGAATTAACACTCACACTGAGCTTCACAACACTGTATCCTAATTTACTGCATGAAAATTTGCTTTATCTTAAGGTTGAACTCTGCTAATCATCTCCCAATATAATCTGCAACACGTTATGAACCCTTAATGAAATACCATTTACAAAGAACTGGAAAACCAGCTCACAAGTTAAAGTGAAAGAGATTTAACAAAACAAAAACAAAAACAAAAACAAAAAAAGGGACAAAATAAAGAAAAAGAAATGAAATTAAAGTAAAACAATAAAAAACAGAGACAGGGCGTCCATCTTCTGCGGTTCAGACTCCGATCTCATTTCCCCAATGAAGGTTTCACTTGACGGCAGGTTTAGTGGCATGGCAAACAATGCCTAACTCAGGCAAGTGTAACAGGTCTGCCTTGGCCAGTCTAGTCATCTAATAATGCACAAATATCACATAGAGAAAACATACAAAACCAAATTAATAGTCAAAATCCATCTACCAGAAAATGTGGACATAAAGTTATGACTGATGATTAGGCTGACACCCTTGTTATGTTTGACCTTATCTTTTTCTACGTGTTAACATTTATAAAAAGAAATCTGAAATGCACGCAACAACAAAAAGAGGTCATATTTGGACAAGTATAATGAAAGCATATTTTATTTTTAAATGGCATGTTTTATTAACAAAGGCTAATGCTTAATATGCATGAAATTGTTACACATCAAATGTTACTTTTACAACTTAGGATTGTCTCACATGACTGTCTATACTAAAAAAACAGCAATTCGAAGAAACCGAAAAAACTTAATTTTTTTCTATGGTATTTCTCACTTATGTGATGATGCTGTTTGTTCAACATCAAGGAAAGGATGTAGCCAGTGAGGTCAACAGAACACTGCTTGCTTACAGCACCAAAGAACATCTTCCTCTTACACAACTTACTCCACTGGAATACTTTTCTTTGGTTATTTCACACTCACTCTGCTATTTTTTTTAGTACAATAATGAACTATTTCTCTGCCTGTAGTGCATAATCCGACTTTTAACAGCTCACTGTGAAATTCTCCAGGTTCCATAAATTCATCTCTGCTGTATTTAATACAACTAATGAAAAACGTGTATCTGAATGTTTTACCAATACCAATTGTAGGTTAGTGTTTTAAAATATTTACTTACTTATAACTAAATTCCAATAAAAGTATGCTTAACTTTTCATGTTCAAAAACAGTAAAACTGTCCAAGTTGTAATATTAAAAATATTAAAAAGGTGTATCTGAATGTAGGCTCTAGCAAGTAAAATAAACAATAAAAGGGACATCTACATGCCCATAATCTAGAACATTTATAACAAACCACAGTAGGACTTCTCAGATATATTAAAGATTCTATGGGAATATAGCAGGTCCCAACCAAGCAAGACTGATAAAATTCTTCCAATTCAGTAACAAGCTAGTAACATAATAAAGGATCCTGTGTTATTGGTGGTATTAATTTTCTGATATAATTAATATTCTAGTTTAATCAAGCTTTACCTGATTTTTTTTTTCCCATGCAGTTTTTCAGTATGAAATTTCACTACAAAGTATGTAGAACGAAATCATTAACCAGCTCCTTTCCCACCTTACCAATTTGCGGGTCACTGTAGCCTTACAGATCAGCAGATAAGGATATATTTAAGTTTAATTCATTTTTATCTTTCCTACCCACTCTAACCCCCAAGCATGGGAAAGACATTTCCAAATTTATCTGAAAAATATTGAGAATTTCCTATTCTGGGACTTCAAAAATACCAGCCTAGTACTACTGTATTAGACTGTAATGTTTTTGACATCTCAGAGCAGGCATTCTGAAATAAACGTAAAACCTCAAAAGTGCAGCAAACTGCTTATATATTGTTTATTTTAATGTTAGCCTGACCACTAAAAGAGGTTTTAAAAATTACATATGAAAGCCCATCAAATTGTTTCCCATAAACTTTTATGTTTAAAACAGTTCAGTTACAATCATCCACCCAAGAAAATCTAAAGACATTTTAATTTATAATAACCCAATTGTAAACTTCTGTACACGTGCTAGTCAGTGCTCTGAATAAAAGTTAGTTACACACCAGAAGTGTCAAAATTCAGCACAGTCTATTATACGTGAGTGGCTCTGTAAATAGAATTTACTAAAAAATATTAGTAATAATTAGTTCTTAAAGCAGTTTAAGTCATAAAATTTAATGGATACTAGAAGGCCTTCGTTCCAATTTTCAACAACTACCTCCTTGATGGAGGCTTTGGAAAACTGCTTTCTTCTTTTTTCTCGTACCCCTCTTGCCCCTTTTTGAGGCCAATAAAAGAAAAAAATAAATTCCAGTTGCATAGCAAACAATTACACTGAATATAAAATAATGAGCTCATAATAACAATTAAGGTAAATTACCTTAAGAGTATACTTAAAAGTATAAATTACAAATATTTTTCTTATAAATATCACTTAACCTCAATTTGCCAAAATGTGTACAGTTTTCATTTGTAACAGTATTAATATTGAACACACAAGGTAAATGCTTTTTTATGCATTTAAAATAATTTCCCATATCAACTTTTTAATTTCAGAAAGCTTTCTCTACAATCTGCAAATTGACTACAGAAAGCCAAAGCAAACCAGAAGCCAATTTATGAATGTTAAGTTGTAAAGTCTCAAATGTACATAACTCATAAATTAACCATTTTAATATTACTACTAGGTAAAAATGTTTACCTTCTCCAAATTTCATTCTTACTTTCACACATACACCAGAGTACTGTCTACTTGCCAATTTCTAGGAAAGCTAAAGGCAATTAACAGACATGACAGAAATTAAAATAACAGGAAAAAAAAGTGAGATACCAACCTTCTGCACAAGGAACAACTATCAGAGCTCTGTCAATAAAAACCGTGTTAGTTAGATGCTGGGCCACGCCAACACTTGATGGATCACGAAACTTAACATAACATACTTTGGAGGAAAAAGCAAGAGGTGCGTTGCTGCAAGATAAAAAGAAAAACGATTGGACTAATAAACATTTGCTTGGTTTTATCATTTTCATTTAAAATATCTCTCTTCATCTTTACACAACCTTACAAAATTAAGACTAAAATTTTTTGTTGTTAAGGACCATTAACACCTAAAACAGTGAAATTACTCAATTAATGGTGATTTCTCTGCCAAGACAGAAGGCAATCTACACAGACCTACTGCCTTACTTGTCGAACTTGGAACTCAATCAATCCTTAATCCAAGTGAAATATTTTAAAAAAAAAAGCTATTTTAACCCAAAAATGTTCAAAAAGTGTATCAAATGTAGGCAAAAATCCATTTATAAAAGCTCTAATCCTCAAGATTTCAAATTTTATCATCATTCCAACTCTTCCTAAATGTGATTCCCAAGCCTCAAGATTTCAAACTTTATGATCATTCCAATTCGTCTTAAATGTGACTCCCAAGCGTTTATATCACTAAAAAAAACTTCACAACAGTCTTAGAAACAATCAGGTAATATGGAATTTAAATTAAGGTCTTTTGCATACACCAGAATGCTTCAAGATAGTGATATGATTTTCCAGACAAAAAACTTTACAAACAAAATCTTATATATTTTATAGACACAACAGCATAGACTCTAACTTACTGGTCCTACTTGATTCAGTTCAATCCAGGCAAGCCTACAGTAAAAATGAACCAGACCTAACACAAATGAAAGGAATTTTTCCTAATATGAATACATCCTGTTAGATTCGAAAATATACTATCCTCATGGATACTCATTTTGTCAGCCTATCCTTAATTACTTTTCATTAAAATCTGTAATTGTCTTTAGCAGGAAAAAAAAAGACCCAAACTAAGTATATAGGTAATCTATAACACAGATTTTATGTTAAAATCTATTTAAAACATTTAAGATTTTTCACACTAAAAAAACAGAGATTACTTGAAAAATAGATGACTTAATAGTAATGTACTTTCATTCACAAAACAGGAAAGAAAATTGATTACAATTTTGGAACTAGTAAATGGCTAGTCATCTAATTCCAAACTTCATGCAACCGTAATCATTCAACTAATCAAGAATCTTTAAACCATTTTGATGTACTATTATTAACACAAACAGTTGTTTTTAAAATTTAAAAAAATCCAGATTTCTCTGTAATTCTTCACATTCAGGAACAAAATCTATCTTTAAACAATGTAGAATAATCACATTTAATAATGGTTAAATGTATATATTTATGCTATTAACCAAACACTGTGATAAAATGTACTTGCATTTAGAACTTGAAACTACTTACATTATTAATTAACACAGTTAGTAAGGCTAAAGTTGAAAAAAAAAAAAGTACCTCTTAGCATCCAACTCGCTTTTGCCTAAGGCCATCCCATCCAGGATTCTCACCAGCCTTCACCAAAAATCCTTCCTTACCCAACCCAACACCTAAGTCAAAGCACTTTGTGTACTGACACTGAGGTAAACATATGCACACCCAGACTTAACTCACCACCTTTACGTGACCAAATCGCCAATTCAGGCCTCTTGTGAGCTCTAGACTCCCAGATCCAAGTGCCTGCTGGAATATTATACCTTGATGGTCACTAAATAAGTCCAAAACACATTTCATCATCCTCCTTCCTTACCGGGCTTGCCCTCTATCCCCTACATTCCATATCTCAGTAAAAGATACCATCATATTACCATGTCTGCCGTCCTAAGTGTTGCCCACCAACTACTTCCAAAGCTCTTTCTGGGTACACAATAAAATTCCATTTTTCTGTTCCTTTAAGTTAGGTGTGGCCATGTAACCTGCTTTGGTCAATTAAATATGAGCAGAACTGACATGTGTCACTATTCTGAAGAAGCTTTATGGACCACTGTTTGGCTCTTTTCCTCTGCCACAATGACTGGCAACATTCAAAAGATGGTTGGCTAACTCATCAGCTTCATTCCAGAGTGAATAACCACAATGAGTAAAGTTCCCACCCCCAGGAATTTAGTCTAAAAAATAATATTTCATCAGCCAGTCACGGTGGCTCATGCCTGTAATCCCAGAATCATGGGAGGTAGAGGCAAGCGGATCAGCTGATGTCAGGAGTTGGAGACTAGCCTGGCCAACGTAGTGAAACCCCATCTCTACTAAAAATACAAAAATCAGCCAGGTGTGGTGGTACATGCCTGTAATCCCAGCTACTTGGGAGGCTGAGGCACAAGAATCGCTTGAAACTGGGAGGCAGAGGTTACAGTGAGCAGAGATCACACCACTGCACTCCAGCCTGGGCAACAGAGTGAGATTGTGTCTCAAAAAAGAAAAAAAAAAAAATCAAACTACAAAGATTTGAAATCGTTTCCAAAACTCTGACTTATTGTAACTGATAAATTATCCTTGATCTTTCTATCCTCCTCATCCAACTGGTCAATAAATCCTGCTTAGAGTATCTTCTAAATATTTGCCACATTAATTTTTTCATCATTCTCATTATCAATGCCTTAATTCAGGCCCTCATCATTTCTCATGTGGATTACTAAACAGCTCTTAACAAGTCAGACAGCACCCAATCTCAAATCCTTATTAATGGTCTTCCACAAAAGCTTCCACAGTGATCTTTCTTAATGCTAAATCTCATGTATTCCTCTACATATTAAATTTCCTTTAAAGTACTATTCTGTTCTTGCCTCATCACATAAACATACCCAGAAATTCTACCTGTGGTTCCCACAACACATCACAAACATCTGGGTCTTCATATATGCTGTTCCATTTGGTTATGATGTCCTCTCTAACTCCCATTTTGAATGCTAATTCCACTTTTCTTCAAGGCTCAAATTTCCAAGTCTTCTGGTAAACTATCTTAAGATACCACAGTGTTAGGTACACCCTCCTACATGTGCTACCAAGACATTCTATATTGCTTCAGCACAGGCCTTACAACGGTTTCCTTATGTGAAACCCTCAACAGATCCTGTAAGCTTCCCTAGCCACAACTGATTAGTTGCCAGTCTCAAGGGCCCATTTCCCTGGCTGACCAGCAACCTATAATTTGGGAAGTCAGGCTTAACCAAATGGGCTAGAACAATCAATCAGATTCTCTCTCTTGGGCTGGAAGATGACTTACAGTAAGCTGTAAGCCAGCTAATGACTACAGAATAGATATGCAAAGAAATCAAGCAGACAGAAAAAAACTGAACTGATAATAAATACTGGAGAGAAAGAAGCAGATAGTCATCTTGACTGCTGATACCCTTCCGGTTCCCAGTCCTACTTCTCATGAGGCCTGTCTGTACTACAATCTTTATTTTTCAATGTAGTAAAATCTTTCTTTTTAATATTAATGTCTGTTCTTGAGCTACACTGGGTAACACTGTTTTTGTCGTGGTAACCAAAAACAATCTGTGATTATAATAACCTACTAAAGCCCTAGCAATTGCAACAGGAATAATTTTTTTGCCTCTGAAATCTTCAAGAGCCTGACAGATACGCTGAATCAACATTTCCAAAATTGACAGATGCGTTTGTGAAAAAATGTAAACTTAAGTAAGCACCACTGAAAACTAAAACCACATTTCCAAATACCACTAGCTGAAATCTACTTCATTTCAAATTTAAAACATCCACAGGAATAGGAATTCTGAGTCTGGTTTGTCACACAACCACATGTGAAGACATGCCACCAAGATTAAAGAACCCTGGCAACTGGTTAAAAAAAAAATTGTTCTGTTCTGAAAAGCATTATCATGGAAATATGGATACTAGGTATGGTCATTCTGCTGATTTAAGCAATTTTCTTTTTTCTTTTCTTTTTGGAGACAGAGCCTCACATTGTCACCTGGGCTGGAGTGCAATGTCACGATCTTGACTCACTGCAACCTCTGCCTCCTGCGTTCACACAATTTTCCTGCCTCAGCCTCCCAAGTAGCTGGGATTACAGGTGTACACCACCACATCCTGCTAATTTTCTGGATTTTTAATAGAGACAGGTTTCACTATATTGGCCAGATTGGTCTTGAACTCCTGACCTCGTGATCCACCTGCCTCAGCCTCCCAGACTGCTGGGATTACAGATGTTAGCCACTGTGCTGGCCAATTTTCTTAATCTGCATTTCCAATTACCTTCCTTAAGATAAAGATCAACTTACATTTACTTTATATAAATGCAAATATTTGAAATTTTCAGGAGAGGTAACACTATTTTATTTTGACCATTATAAACTAAAATTATTAGAGTGGCAAACCAACATACAGACAGCTCAGCAAACAAATGTGTATTTGTTTGTGCCCAGGAGTTTGAGTCCAGCCTATGTAACACGGTGAATGCCCATCTCTACTAAATAAATAAATAAATAAATAAAATTTTAAAAATAAATTAAAAAAAAAAGAAAGTAGCAGTACCCAAATTTAGCAGATTTTAGTTTGACCTCATTTGTTGACTTAAGTTTTGGTTTTTTAAAATACAAAAATCAATTAAAAAAAATTAAAACTTTTCACTGGGTAGTAAATGCGGAAATCAAAGAAACAACTTTCTGGGCATCAATTAAATTTATTGGCCCTAACTGGTTATTTTGTCTTTTATTAAACATAATGATAGAATTATACAATATTTTTAAAAACCAATGAAGTAATAATATATCCAATATTTTATCAGTACATTAATATACATCCTTTAGAGGACCTATCAAAAAAGATATAAGCCAAAATATGAGCAAAGCATAGAGTATCATGTACAAAAATATTACTTGGTGCATAATAATGCACAGGGCTTATAATATAACAGAGTTTCTCCACTGTTAATAATATAACAGGGTTTCTCCACTAGGCTTCAGTGACCCTATGGCTAGCGAAATTCCTCCTGTTTAAGACTTTCTTATGACTTGCTAACATTTACTCAATAAAGGCCAACAGGCCCTCCAATCATTGACAACAATCAAAAATACACACCTCCCAATGTTTCTAGCTAAAATCCACTAATTTGTAATACAAAAAAAGCAATCAAAATATCCAATAATAGAATTTCAAAAACACAATACACTCAGAAATTACTGATCTTTAAATATTACTATAAATAAAACAGCAATATAGAAAATGCTTATGACAAACTAAGTGAAAAAAGTTTAAAATCACACTGTGTGATTCCTTTGATTATGCCATTACAATAAATGCATGTGAAAATGACTGCAGGGAAATACATGGAAATGGAGAGAAGCTTTGACAGGTGGGATCACAAGTGCTGTTTCCCTTTCTCTATTTTCTGTAAAATGGCTATAGTAGGTTACGCTAATTTTTAACTAAATACACTTAAATAAGTAGTTGACATATTTTCCATTCTTTCTTAGAACTTTGGAAGACGAGAGAAGTGAAGGAAATCAGCAAACCAAAAAACTCAACACAGGAAAAATGTCTAAGTGTTACAAATCAGGATAGGCTTACCAACTTCAGGGTTTAGTTACTAGGGGGACACAGGGAGTTTATAGGGTGCAGATATTCTGATCTGTGTGCTGGTTACACAACCTGCGCTTATGATCTGTGCATTTTTCTGTAGGTATATTAAACCTCAATGAAAAATTTACCGAAAAAACAACAAGGATTTCTTACTTGTTTAAGAATGTTTTCACAAGCTGTAAGATTGATTTATTGTACAAAAATTTAATAATAATTCTACATATTATCAACTGGCAGCACAAAAAAAGGATGACAAATTACAAGTAAGGATTCTTAATGCTTACAGTGAATGTTCACAAGAATTCCTTAACCTTAAAAAGTTCTTAATGTTTCAAAAATAAAGACAAAAACCACTTTATCATGCCAAAAGAATTCAATTTAAAACCTGAATTTTCCTATTAGCAACGGTGTTACTTAGGTTGCAATCAAACTTCTGGGCTCAAGCTATTCACCCACCTCTGCCTCCTGAGTAGCTGGGACTATAGGTGCATACCACTACACCTGGCTCAATCACAAAATTTTAATGAGAAACTATTTTCACATTCTATTCAAGAAATATATTTCCAATTTTAAAACGATTTTCTACTCAGCTTCTAAAGATGTCATAAAATAATTCATGTGGCACTGCAAAACAATATATTTTCAATGCAACTACCACTATTGCATTTTTATCCATTTCGACCCAAATTTGCAAACACATCTTTTTGATTTAAGGACCAGGCAACGACAACTTCATCATGAAGCAGAAAACTTGTGAATAAAGCATGTCAATACTGCTGCAAAACAAGAATAAGGGATCTAGTATTGCACTGAGGGAAAAACTAAGGATTTGCCTGGCCTATATATGTTAAATTTATGCAACAATTTTGCTTAATGTGTTAGTTTGTGACACACTCTATCTTAATCTTCCATATGTTTAAGAATCCTTTATTCTCTTTGACTTTTAAACTCCAAGTAATAATACCTGATTTCAAAAAGATATGCCATTATGTCAGTTAATAACTGGCCAGGTGTTGTCACCCAAACCCAAGTTTTAACCAAATAAATGATATGTTGGTAATGAACATTCTGGGGCTGGGCGCAGTCATCCACGCCTGTAATCCCAGCACTCGGGGAGGCCGAGGCGGGTGAATCACGAGGTAGGCGTTCTAGACCAGCCTGGTCAACATAGTGATACCCTGTCTCTACTAAAAATACAAAAATTAGCTGGGTGTAGTGGCGCACACCTGTAATCCCAACTACTTAAGAGGCTGAGGCAGGAGATCGCTTGAATTCAGGAAGCAGAGGCTGCAGTGAGCCGAGATAGCGCCACTGCACTCCAGCCTGGGTGACAGAGCAAGAATCCATCTCAAAAAAAAAAAAAAAAAAAAAAAAAAATTCTGGAATATATTTATTATACCTATGGGATACCGTA
>CAUYQU010009716.1:0-42733 GCA_963574635.1 Cheracebus regulus | reverse complement strand
TCCTTGTGGGGATGGGACCAGCCGAGCCCGACTAAAAGGGCAACCAGTCCCGTACACGCTGCACCGAGAAGCGCCGCGCCGGCCAAAAGAATTGCGCTAGCGACCCGTGTGGCTCCTTCGCCGGGAATCTCCCAGTCTGTGGGCATCAAAAATTCGTCTGCAATTTCGGCATCCACTCGCTCTCTGCGCTTTCACTGGGAGCTACAATCCTGAGCTGCTGCTACGTGGCCATCTTGGATCTCTCTGCCTATAATTCTTTTTTGTTTGTTTGTTTTTTTTAGACAGAGTCTCCCTCTGTCACCAGGCTGGAGTACAGTGGCATGATCTCGGCTCACTAAATCCTCCACCTCCCAGGTTCAAGCAATCCTCCTGCCTCAGCCTCCTGAGTAGCTGGGATTACAGGCACACACCACCATGCCCAGCTACTTTTTGTACTTTTAGTAGGGATGAGGTTTCACCATGTTGGCCAGGATGGTCTCGATCTCCTGACCTCGTGATCCACCCGCCTCGGCCTCCCAAAGTGCTGGGATTACAGGCGTGAGCCACCACACCTGGCATTTCTTTTACCAAAAGTGTATTTTACTTTCCTTACACACCTTGCACATAAACTTTTTCAATAGTTTTACATTCAGGAGGCCTAATCACTTTTAAATTATACAACATTTCTTGCATGAATTCCCTTTTATAACATGTTTCATGACTTTCACACTCATTGACATGCCTCAACCTTCTGACTTGTAAATTTCTTTAAACAACTAGTTAATTTATTTTAGGACAAGAATTTATAGCTCTACAAGAGTTTCCCTATTAATTACTGAATACCCCTCGTGTCTTTTTCCCTTAATCACCTGGAAGGAACAATTTAAACCTGCTGGGTTACAGAAATAATTAGTGGTTAATATTAAATTATTATTATGATTACCAGAATAGCCTTATACTTTAAGATTTTTGAGTCAGTTACTACCTGTTTGCCTTTTTTTTTTTGAGACTGAGTTTCACTCTTGTTACCCAGGCTGGAGCGCAGTGGTGTGATCTCAGCTCACCACAACCTCCGCCTCCCGGGTTCAAGCAATTCTCCTTCCCCAGCCTCCAGAGTAGCTGGGACTACAGGTGCGCCACTACCACACCCAGCTAATTTTTGTATTTTTAGTAGAGATGGGGTTTCACCAGGTTGACCAGGATGGTCTTGAACTCTTGATCTTGTGATCCTCCCGCCTCAGCCTCCCAAAGTGCTGGGATTACAGGCATGAGTCACCACGCCTGGCCCTGTTTTTGTTTTTGTTTTTGTTTTTTTTGAGTTAGGATAGTCACATTGTGAGATGTGCTCACAAGAGGTTTCCTTTAAGGTATTTATTTATTTATTTTCCATTAGCAAAGCAGTTGCCGCCACAGATTGAATGCATTTGCGTCATCTGCGGGTCACTGGGTTAAGGATTTTTGACAGGAAGGCTAGGAGTTGTCAGTGGCCTCCATGCCTTTGGGCAAGTATTTTTAAGGCTACACCCTTGTTTACACTGACAAAAAGATGTCATGCTGCTTAAGGAGGCCAAAGCTAGCACATAGGCAGTTACTAATAGATGTTTTAACCTTTCCACCCGTTGGATTGCTGGTAATTGCCAAATGAGAGGGTTTGGTCTGTCTTGCATGAGCTTTTTGTATAAGGGTTTTGTTGTTAGGACATGAGAGTCTATCCATAGACAACCGTATCTAATCATAAAATGTTCTAAGTTCTTGTTTAGTCTCTGGTAGAGGCAATAGTATGTTGCCTCCAATCCATTTAAGCTCATATTTCCATTTCCCTTTGCTAACTAAATGACTTTTTCTAATATTTGACTAAATAAATTTGGAGACTGCGTAAACTCTTAGAGTAAGATTGTCCATCAGTATTGCTATTTTCAACTGGAGTGAGGGTTTTCTCACTAAAGGCAAATAGGTCCGGGCTGTCCTCTGCCAAAGGCCAAGCCCAGAAGGCATCTTTTAAATCTATTACTGTAAACCACCGGTGACTGTAACAATATAAGGATTGAGAACAGCTGGGTTTAAAAAGCCCATCAGGGAGAAGACCCTCAATTATCAATTACAGGTTTTACATTTATGCTGGCTTTTAAAGGAATAGGACATATTGCTTTCTCTACTACTTCTCTCTCTCCGTTTTCTCTCTGTGACTCTTTGTCTCTCTCTCTGACTTCTCTTTCTGACAGTCTTTCTGGGATTTTTTTTCTCTCTTAGAAGCTCTTTTACAGGTTTTCTTTCTAGGTCTCTATTTTTTTTTTTTTTTTTTTTTTTTTGCAATTTCTTGTTAATATTTGGCCAATTGTTAGTGACAAAATGAAGTTTTAACATTCCCTGCCCAAGAGGATCCTCGAGGCCTGGACCAGCATATTTTCCCGCATATTTTCTCTGTGGGCTGCGTTGTGATTGTCTCACCGGGGGGCTTGGGTGGGAAATTTCTTATCCACTGTAAGAACATTTTGGCCGGGGTGGGGGCGGGGTGTTCACATTCCTAGGCTCCCATAGCAGCTCTAGGGATCATACCTCTTCCTTCCCCTGAGAAGAGGGGAAAGGGAAGCTCTGAGTATCTTTTTTTTTTTTTTTTTTTAAACTAGCTCTGTCTTGCATTAAAGTCCTTTTAGGGAAGGATACTAAGACTGGTAGTGAATATGCTCTTAGGATGATTCCCAAGCGGCAAGGTTATAAGGAGGGGATAACCAGGATAGGAGAAGGGTCTGGGACAGCAGCTGCTTTTTCTTGTTTTGGTCCCTTCATTATTCTAATATTTTAACATTAGGCCTAGGGGATTATTAGGGGGATTATAATTGTTGCTAGCTTTATCCTTTTCATCCCTTACCCTACTTGGGGTATTTCTCATTTTGGGGGTAAGTTTCAATTTTCCTTACCAGAAACGTCTCCCTTTTCATTTTAACCTCAGAGACATCCCAACCAAGGAATACTTCACTGCCCCCTGTGGCTTCTCTTACCTTAGTATATCCCTACCAAGGAATCACCGCCCTACCCTGGTCTGCCCTGACCACCAAGGAAATACTTTGCCGACTCCTAAGTGTTTCTTTCTTTGGTCTGTGCACAGACTTGCATGGTCGCTGTGGTATGTGAGGATCCTTTATCCCAGGTCGCTGGCTGGTTTTGTAACCGGGGGAGTGTACCCAGCTCCCACTTCCAAAGAGGTTCTTGGCCTCTCTAAGCCTGAAGAATGGGGAATAGGGCCCCGGAGGCAGGTGAGTTTGCCATTCCAGTAAATATTGTGGACCCAAAGAGTTTTGCGGAAGAGCGATTTATTAGAGGGGGGGAGGGGGGGGAGAGAGAGAGAGAGAGAGAGAGAGAGAGAGAACGAGACAGCTCCCCCGCTGTTGTGGGAGGGGAATCCAGGGAGGGATATTCATTCAGGTAAGCCCAGCTGAAGTTGAACTCTTGAGTTATTCCTTCCCCCATTCATGTTCTTGTCCAATGAGAGGAGTTCTTTCAAACTTCCTCTGCAGCGATTGATCTTTGACTCATACCAGATTGGCTACTTGGTCCACAGCCCTGAGTTACAGAGCCCTCTCCTCCCAGAGTTTTCGGCAGGATTTTTGGGACAAAGGAGCCCCACCTGGCTTTCCCTACTTGGCCCATGCCTGGGAAACCCAGACAAAGAACTTTACATTTGAAACCACTCTGGTCCCTGGATGGAGACATGGAGCCGGGAAATTCCTGCCTTTGAAATCACATCCCTCGTAGACCCAGGAAGAGAAGTTTCTTTAACACAGTCGCTCAGTTTCTTTCCATGTTACTGAGAATATGGGCTTATTCCTTGCACCAGGTTGGTCCTGACTTCTCACTCATACTCTTCCTCATGAGAGAGACCCACAGACCGCCCCAGAGAGGTATGTGGTCCCTGTATGGGCCACCAATTGCTACATGTAAATTTTCAGAGCCACAAAAAAGTAGCACTCAAATATACATTTCCTCAGCAAGGCAGTTTACTTCTATAGAATGGTGTGGCTCACAGATGGAACAGTGGCTAGCGTACAGCTGAAAAGGCGGTGAAGGGTTCTTATTCCCAATGGAGGGAGCCCCAACCACGGTGTTGTTCTCCTATTGGCTAGGGTTAAACCGCACCGGCTAGGCTAATTCCGATTGGCTAAAGAGAGCAGGGCTACAAACCAGAGCGGTGGGGTGGGTAGCTTGGTGGGACAGACGGTTATGGGACATATCAAAGCGGGTAGCCAGGGGTAACTTAGGTCAAAGCAGGTGACCGGAGCAGCTGACCGGAGCAGGTGGCTGGGCTGAGTCAGGGCGGGGCAGGCGACCCGGGAACAGATGTGAACTACTGATTAGAACTGGTGGAAAAGGTTGTTTACTGAACCTACAAGGAAGTTAAACTTTAAAATGGAGAACAAAGCACTGAACATACTGAAATACTGATTATTTGAAGAGAAATTTAAGACTCACTGTATCCAACACACCATTAAGTATACTATTAGCCATTGATTTTTTTATAGCTTTTTAGCAGGTCTTAGAAGTTCCTTTCTAGTAGATTTCTGATTGTTTTATCATGGATAGGTGGTGGATTTGTCACACTTTTTGTGCCTATTTAAATTGTCACTTTTTTCTATTGTTCAAGTAACATTTTATAATATGTTGATTTTTAAAATATTAAGCCAACACTGCATTTGTAAAAAACTATTGCTTTGTCATGGTATGTAATCAGTTTTACATGTTGCTGTATTTAGTTTGCTAACATTTCAGATAATTTCATCAGGAATTCTACATTTATATGGAATTTGGTCCATAGTCGTCTTTGCTTGTGATTTTGTCTGGTGTTGGCTCTTGTCATCTAAGCTGGAATGCAGTGGCACAATTCAGCTCACTGTGACCTTCACCTCCTGGGTTCAAGTGATTCTCTTGCTTCAGCCTCCCAAGTAGGGGGTTACAGACATGCAGCACCACGCCCAGCTAATTTTGTATTTTTAGTAGAGATGGGGTTTCACCATGTTGGCCGGGCTGGTCTCGAACTCCTGACCTTGTGATACCCGCCTCAGTCTCCCAAAATGCTGGGATTACAGGTGTGCACCACCATGCCCAGCCAGGAATATATTTTCAAAAGCAGGTACACATACTTTACACTGAAAAATATTTAAAATGCTCAAATTTTAAAAACTGTATATGATACATCTAATATTCAAGGTTATCAATAAGAAATGTTAAGATCAAATCACTCAACAAATGTATCTACAGATTCAATGTAAATTTCAAAGTAAATTATTTTCATAGAAATTGAAAGCTGCTCTAAATTCTATATGGATGTGCAAAAATATGAAACAATATGAGAATTTTGAAAATAAAAAAATCACAGTACTCTTGGCTAATAGATGAATAGAACAATGTAACCTATTCTATTGCTGAAAGTTTTCGTGAAAAAATTATGTTACATTTTTATTAAATGCTGGTGAAATTTAGAATTTGTGCAATTTGACCTGAGCTTTTCCATGTGAAAATAATTTAGTTAATATTTCCTCTTGTTATATGGCTATTCATTTACTGTCTTTATATATATATATGTATATTCTTCATTTTTGTATGTTGAAAACTGATTTTTCAGCATTATTTATTGAACAAATTTTCCCCACTGGAATTTCTTCGCGTCTCTGACAAAATTATTTTTACCTCAAATTAGTGTGTTTATTAATATACCTTCAATTTTATTCTTTTAATCTACAGAAATCAATTCCTATGGTAGTACTGTATTATTTGATTACTATAGCATTGTAACTATAACATTACTATCATAAACTGTGCCTATTGATACTTTTTTTTTTTTTAAAGACTGAGTCTTGCTCTCGTCACCCAGGCTGGAGTGTAGTGCTGCAATTTCAGCTCACCGCCTCCTGGGTTCAAGTGATTCTCCTGCCTCAGCCTCCCGAGTAGCTGAGATTACAGGCATGTGCCACCATGCCCAGCTAATTTTGTATTATTAGTACAGATGAGGTTTCACCATGTTGGCCAGGCTGGTTTGGAACTCCTGACCTCTTGATCCACCTAACTCGGCCTCCCAAAGTGCTGAGATTACAAGTGTGAGCCACTGTGCCCGGCTCACATACACATACATACATACACACACATATATATGTCTATATGTAGATAGTACTTTCAGCAGAGACGGGGTTTCACCATGCTGGTCTCGAACTCCTGACCTCTTGATCCACCTGTCTCAACCTCCTAAAGTGCTGGGATTACAGGCATGAGCCACCGCGCCTGTCTGGACATTATTTATTTATTTATTTATTTTTCGAGACATGGTCTCACTTTGTGACCCAGACTGCGGTGCAGTGTGGTGATCTTCACTCACTGCAACCTCTGCCTGCTAGGTTCCAGCAATTCTCCTGCCTCAGGTCTCGAACTCAGGTGATCCACCTGCCTCGGTCTCCCAAAGTGCTGGGATTACAGGCGTGAGCCACTGCACCCAGCCAATACTGTGCTTTTCTTAATGAGTACTTCTGGCATCCACTTCCAGGACCAAGGACCATGTGACCCAGCACCTATCATCATGACCAGACTCCTAGGAAGCTCAGACATGCAGATCTCACTTCGCTCCCACTCCAGAACCAGCAAAAGGCACACAGTCATCCTCCCCTCCCATGCACGGAGTCCCAGTCTCATCAGTGAAAAGTCCCAGACAGCAAAGCACAAGCCCAAGGTGTCCTGTGAGCTCTCTCCTGAAGAACAAGATAGATCTGTTTTCTTATTACACATAAAGAAGGAGAGAACAGAAGAGGGAGGGGAAAAAAAGAACAAGATAGATGAGGAACAGAACTGAGAGGGAGTGGGGGCACAGACGTCCAAAACACAACGGGAGGAGTCATGACACAGCAGAGCCTTAACTAACACAGTGCTGTCAGAGACCAAGGGAGCTCGAACCCAGAGCCTCCAGGCTTCATGCAAGCTGTGATATGGACCCTCCGATACAGAGCTCAACAGCATGGAAATCAGGAAGGGTTAATTAAGATGGGGCAACCCCAGAAGGCTTGGAATCAGCTGGCTATACTCTCCGTGCATAGGCTGGGTAAGCTGCAGCCCCAGACTTGCTACTGGCTGGGGCACCCAGTTGTCACCAAAAAGATACCTTCCCTGGGAACCAGTCCAACTCAGCAGGCAAGAGAGCACAGAACCTGATGCAGACTCTAGCTCATGCTGTGTGGTCCTGGGGCAGTTAACTGGAACTCTAGACTGAGGCCTACCAGGATCTATGTCCAGTATATAGTAGGCACTCAATAAGTGCTAAATGTTATTAGACAACTGTTTTAGGACTGAGCCAGGCATGATCTGGCAGGCACTACAGGCCCATCTGGGCTGAGGTGTTGTTCCTATCCCCAGGTGGGTAAATAACAGGCCACAGGGATTCCGTAAGCCTCAGAGGCAAGGCACCTGTACCTTCATCCTTCTGGAGAATGGCAGGATCCCCCAGTGCAGGGGTGGAAGTCAACTCCAGAACCCCAAGAGCACTAAGCTCACCAAGCAGATGATGTATCAGCCTGTAGAGGTAGCTGACTTTTATGTTAACCTTTAATTACATTATAGCCTGAATTAGATTTGAAACTAATGTAACACTGAAACATCTGAATGGAACATTACCAATTACAAAGTCTAATCAAAGCAGTGACCCTGGGTTATGGGCTGAACTGTGCCTCCCCTAAAATTCATACGCTGAAGTTCTAACCATCAGTACCTAAGAATGTGATTGTATTTGAAGAGACAGGACCTTTAAAGAAGTAATTAGGGTAAGATGGGGGCATCCGAGTGGGCCCTAATCCAGAATGACCAGTGTCCTTATAAGAAGAGATGAGGATACAGACACACAGAGAGGAAAAACCATATGGAGACACAGGAAGATAGCCTTCTACAAGCTAAGGAGAGACGCCCGGGAAGAAACCAACCTTGCTAACAACTTGACCTTGGACTGCTCCCCTGCAGAACTGTGACAGAATATATTTTTATTCTATCTGGTTTAAGCCACCTAGTTTGTGGTACTTTGTTATGAGAGGGCTAGCAAACTAATACACCAGGTGAGATCAGTCTTGATACACAATTATTGTCATATTTATTTATTTACTTTGAGATGGAGTTTCACTCTTGTTGCCTAGCCTCGAGGGCAATGGTGTGATCTCAGCTCACTGCAACCTCCGCCTCCCAGGTTCAAGCGATTCTCCTGCCTCAGCCTCCCAAGTAGCTGGAATTACATGCATGTGCCACCACATCCAGCTAATTTTTTAGACTTAGTAGAGATGAGATTTCACTATGTTGGTCAGGCTGGTCTCAAACTCCTGGCCTCAGGTGAGCCACCCACCTCGGCCTCACAAAGTACTAGGATTACAGGCATGCGCCACCACGCCCAGCCCAATTATTGTCATTTTACCAGAAAAACAACAGAATTCAGAGAAACTGAGTATCTGAGTGGAGCCACTCAGTTACTAAGTGGGAAGGCTGGGATTCAACATACCCGACTCCTTCTACCACCAAGAATATATAATACGTACTCAACTAATATTTGTTTAGCATCTATTATATGCTAAGATCTTTTTAAGGTGCCAAGGAGCTACAGCAGACAAAAGAGACAAAATTTCTTCTCTAGTAGAGCTTTCAGACAAATAGGAAGGAAAAATAACCATAATTAATATAAAATATTTACCTTCAGCAATAACTGGAGAGTGGTGAGAATATGAGCTTTTTTTTTTCTCATCCCATTCTATCGTTTTTACTATAAACATTTAAGCCAAACAAAGTTTTGTTTTTAAAAAAACCAAATGGTAAAAGTGATTTTTCAAGAGAGCGTTGCTCACTCCATTCACCGGTCTTTAAGTTTGTGAGAAAAAAATCAGGCAGAGGCAAGTCATGAGCCCCAAGGCAAAGTTTCTATCATGTTAATATGCCTCAGCAACAAAGCTATCGCTTTAGAAATGAAACAGCACTGCCCATGCAGGGTAATTCTGGCTTCCAAAGTTTGAGGCCAAAGCTATTTCAAAGAACAGCCATGTTCAGGGAAATGGATTTTGTTCCTCTTCACCCAGATGAGAATTCATACAATGGCTAGCACTCACTACCTGGGAAAATTCTTGTATAACTGAAGGGAGCTGAGTTTCAATTTATTGCTGGTGCTTATGCAGAAATTATTATTACATGTTCATAAGGGCTTTATGGTGGTGTAATATTTTACTGCTAGAGAAGCATTCATGCAACACGTTGCATCTCTGAGTGTCCTTTCATTTACAATTCTACACTTTGGAGTCTGTAAAGGCAGGCAAGTCTTTGCAAATCTCCTACGATTCTCAAGCCCCTGGACAGCTTGGCAGTGTCTCAGCAGGATGAACTGCACTGCTGCCTGCAACAGAGGCTGCAGGGACTTCCCAGTTCCATAACCCTCCAAGACTGTGAGGTGCTTTCACAGCCACGTTAATTAATGCATCTGACGGCATTCAGGATAAACCCAGAAATTCCGCAGCATTCCCAAGGCTGGTAGATATGAGCTGCCTAACAGAGGCAGGTGAGAAACGACATTTGAGGGCCTGATGACATCCTCAAGCAGTCATTTATTCATGCTAAAGACTTGCCGGCACTAACTGCAGCCTGACTACTTTGAAAGTCATGGTAATGAAGAGCTAAATTAGAAGCCAGGTTCTGGAGCTCACCTGGCATGAATAAATCTCCAAATTCCAAGCTTCCTTTTGTCATCTTTAAAATAGGGAAAAGTACAGCATAGGGTTAAAGGGTTCCTGAAATAAAATCAATCATGTGAGGTCTTGGTCTGGGACCTAACATACATTATTAGGCGCTAACTACTGGATGAGCAAAGTCACTGCTAATGGGGAAACAGATCCAGATGAAGCCAGCAGTTAGCAATCCCTTCATTCCTCTTCTTGCTGTTTCAGCCTTGGTTTAGCCTGACTCTACTAGGATGGAAACAGCTCTGAACCCAGAGATGGGATTGAGTGAAGCTCCAGATGTTGCATTCAAAAGTCTGTGTGCAGACAGGTACACAAACAAGCACTTCTGGGGAAGAGGCCATGTTTTAAGAGCCTCTCAAAGGGATCCGTGATCAGGAAAAGTTGACAATGACTAGTGTGGAGTCCAGTTCAGCCTGCTTCCTGCAGAGCTGTGGTGTGATAGAATAGAAGGACAATGGAGGCAGATGGTTCAAAAGTTTAAATCCTGGCTCTGACCCCCTACTCAACAGCTGATCCTGGGGGAGCTCTCTACCTCTCCGAGCATGGTAGCACCTATGTAAAATGGGAAAATGGAAGCAAGGCCACCAGTTTGCAGAGTTATGAGGAGGATTAAACACAGTGACAAATGCCTGGCATACAGTGCTACCAACTGTGTTAGCCTCCCCATTCACAGTCCCTGACAGAAAACTGGAAGGTTCCCTCTGGCCAGCAGGACCAAGGACAAGCCTGGTCATACTTTTCTGTCCACTCGCTTCTCTGCACACCATGAACCATGCCACGTCCACAGCCGCTGCACCAGACCACTTATCTAGGGTCGGTCTCACTTATCTAGGTTTGTCACCCACCTACAATTCAGTGTTCCCTCTGTTCCCTACAAGTTCCACGCCCAGGAATCTCAGCTGCATTCCAAGGCTTCAAGTGGCAGCTCAAGATGGTAAAAAGCCTGAGCTTCAGCAACAAGCCACCTGGGTTCAAGCCTCAGTCCTCTCATTTCCTAGCTGGTGGCCTAGACCAGTAACTTCATCTGTGATCCAGACTCTTTACCTGTAAAATAGGGACGACCATCACTAGCTACCTTATCAGAAAATAACGAATTAATCCATATAAAGTACGAGGAAAAGACCTGGAACACTGTTAAGTACCAACTACCATCATGATCTGATCACAAGAAACAGAGACTCAATAAGCCGTTCAGGTAATAGCAGTTTACCATGAACACACTGGGGACGAAAAGGGAGACGGGCCCAAACATGAATCCCAGAATAGTAACTGTAGCTGCAGGTGGGGCTGAACAGTAGCTGTAGTAAAACCAAGCAATATAGAAGACATAGCCAGAACCCAGGCAGTACACAGGACCTCCGTGCGGGAGGGTGAGCTCTGCCTCCAGCTAACTCTGTAAGATCTGGCCCTGTCTTCTCCAGCCTCCTGTCCCACTGACACATCCATGATTGTGACTGAAATGCCAAAGGCACGGGAATTTCGTAATACTCTTAATTTACGGTCAGTGAATTTTAATTTTCACGTGCCACTTCATGTATATATGGAGTAGAGAGTATTACATATATATATATATATATATATATACACATGTATACATACGTACATACCTACGCACACATATGGATACAGACAGGATATACACCCATATATAGTATAGATATGTATGTACATGTGTGTGTATATATACACATATATTTATGTGTGTGTGTGTGTACCCTGTCCTGTCTCCCCCTACAACATTACAAATTTTTTAACAACACTTTCATATATGCCCTAACATCTTCAAGAAAGGCTAATTCAAGTGAAGAGAGACCAGGACCAAAAGCATTGTGAAAGACAAACATAACCACTGAAAACAGAGAAAAAGCAAGCAGCCTAAGTGAAAAGCATTTGTAAACTGCAAACCTTTGTGAGACTGAGCTACGTAGATGACTATGAACATCTGAGTCCATGAGGCGTCTTCAGGACGCCTCTGAAGAACAGCTGGCCCAGGTGAGCGTGTTTGTATCAAACAGCTGCAGGTGGGGCTGAAGCCTGTGGCCAGAGCTGGCACTCAATGAGAACTTCTAGAGTCTGTGCAGCAAATGAGCCTCAGGTGTGCTGAGGTGGTGCCTTCAGCCCTGGGCCAGCAGGGTATCTTCCACTTATCCCAGAATGCCCAGCAAATGTTATCATTTTCCACAAAGCTTCAGGCTGGGAAAGTTCAGGATACTCTACTTTAGAACATGGGCCAGCAAACTTTTTTTATTTTTATTTTTTAATTTAACTTTAGGTGCATACTATATCTGGCATTTCTCCCCATGTTATCCCTCCCCACCCCACCAACTGCCCCCAGTGTGTGATGCTCTTCTCCCTGAGTCCACGTGTTCTCGTTGTTCAACACCCACCTATGAGTACGCAAACTTTTTTATGTGAAAGGTGAGATAGTAAATCATGTAAGCTCTGCATGCCATACCACCTCTCTGGCAACTCTCAACTCAATCGCTGTAGCAGGAAAGCTACCGCAGGTAAGAGGAAACAGGTGTGCTTGTGCGCCAAGAAAACTTAATTTACGGACAGTGAAATTTAACTTTCACGTGCTACAAAACAGTACTCTTGATTTTTTGGAGATGCTTTAAACATGTAAAAGGCATTCTTAGCTCATGGGCTATGGAAAGACAGACTGGTCCATAGTTTTCTGACTTCCTCTCAGTCACTATCACTGTCACTGCCCCTGTCCCCTTCCTCTTCCCCCTCCCCATCACAACCTCTAATCACATAGTCTGAACTTCAACCTTCTCCTGAGGTTCTATGTGGGGACTATGGCTGCTGAAATCTCATCTATTGAATCTTCAGTAACTCAAAGAGCCACCAGGCTCTCAAAAACTACTTTTTAGAAAATTTGCCAGATATAGTGGCTCACACCTGTATTCCCAGCACTTTGGGAGGCTGAAGTGGGAAGACTGCTTTAGGTCAAGAGCTTGAGACCAGCCTGGGCAACAGAGTGAGACCCCATCTTTACAAAAAGTTTAAAACTTAGCTGGATGTTGTTGAGCATGCCTGCAGTCCCAGCTACTTGGGAGGCTGAGGCAGGAGGATCGTTTGGGCCCAAGAGTTTGAGGCTGCAGTGAACTAAGACTGAGCCACTGCACTCCAACCTGTCCCACATCATAAGCAAGCGAGAGAGAAAGAACTGTCCTTTAGCAATTTCAATCCTAAGGAAACATCTTTGGCAGATCTCAACTGCATTCTGGAACCATCTGTCCCACTGGTGGGGAGCTCCAGAGGTTAAAACTTCTTCCTGAGTTGATGTTCATCTCCCTCACTCCCCCACGGGATCCTGGGTCTCCCTGATAGTGTCTGCAGAATTAATCCAATCCATCTTACCCATGACAGCTCTTCACGTTTTTTGTTTGTATCAGGGGTGGAAAAAAATTAAAGGAATGAACTACTCCCATAACAGAAAAATCTCTGCCAGGAGAAGAAGTGAATGTAGAATTTCTGATCAAAAAATAATACTTTTACCTAAACAGTGGCTTCAAAAATTACCCAGTCCATAGACCTACCAAAAAATCAAGAAATACTATAGGAGAGTGTATAAGTCCATTTTTGCATTGCTATAAATACCTGAGGCTGAGTGATTTATAAAGAAAAGAGGTATAATTGGCTCACAGTCCTGCAGGCTGTACAAGAAGCATGGCACCCACATCTGCTGGGCTTCTGGAGAGGGCCTCAGGAAGCTTACAATTGTGGTGGGAGGTGAAAGAGGAGCAGACATGTCATATGCCAAAAGTGGGCACAAGAGAGAGGAAGGAGGTCCCACTCTGTTAAACAACTAGATCTCTCCTGAGTGAGAACCGCCCCGTCACCAAGGGGATAGTGATGAGACACTTCTAACTCATTCATGAGTAATTAGCCCCCATGATCCAATCACCTTCCATCAGTCCCATCTCCAACATTGTGGATTTCATTCCAACGTGAGATTTGGAGGGGACACACATCCAAACCATATCAGAGAGGAAAAAAAGGATGTTTGGCTCAACCTCTGGCAGAGAAGATCCCCATTTACACATATGTTGGAACAAATAAATAAATAACTGAACAAATAAGTGACCACATTTTGTCATGCCAATAGAGAACACTCTCATTCTACCACAGCCTGTATAGATCACAAAAGCAGAACATCTAGTGAGAATAACATTTAGTAGCCTACAGAATTAAAATTTGAATGTTATGGGGACCAGTTGATTCTTTAATAAAATGCTTAATTTCCCTAGAGACAGACTGACTGCCTTCAAATCACACATTTTCATGAATTTAAAAAAAATAAGAAAAGAATTACTGACCAGGTATGAGGCACTTTCCCTTAGGTCACCTCATCTAACTCTCATGCATACTTACTACAGGGAACTACACCCCTCACTGTTCCAGATGAGATCACCTGGACTCTGGGAATGAGGGGACTCCAGGCTTCAAACCCATATCCCTTCAACTTCAAAGCCCAGGCACATTCTGCTGTACGAGACACAAAACTCTGCTGATCCCATTTACTTATGGATCATGAAGTCATTATGAAACGATGCATGGGCCAGATTATTAAAGAAAATGCCTCTGAATTGAAGGTGGTAAGAAATTATGTGAACCAAAACAGGAAAATGAACATACAGGAAATGCACATCCATACTAATTAGGTTTAGGATTTTGCCCTACTTCATACTCAATTATAAAACTATTTGACTTAATAATATCATACGCAAAACAGCTAGCCCGGCACCAAACTGGCATCCCCTCAAAAAATGCACATCCCCTCACTTTACAATCTAGGAAAAATAATTGAATCCACACACAAAAAGGTACCTAATTTTAAAAAAACAAAAATGGTCATAAAAATGAATAAGAAATCCTGATGCAATTCTACTTCCTGTCTTTAAGAACTTTTTATACATATATTCTTTTAAAACTATTTTTAGAGATCAACTCACTTTGGCAAAATACCGAGAGTGACAGAGTTTAATCTCCATTAGCTTGGAGCTGTGGAACTACCCTGTTGATTTATTTCTAACACAAAGAGACAAAATTTCATGTGAAGAGTTCTTTTCTTGCAAATATCTAATATTTTACCACTTTTAAAGTGCTGTTGGATATATTGCCCTCCATCTTTATAGCAACGCTAGTACAGACAGTCCTCGATTTAGGATAATTCCACTTAGATTTTTCAGGGTTTTTTTTTGTTGTTTTTGGCATAAGGGTCTCACTCAATCACTCAGGCTAGAGCACAGTGGCGTGATCATGGTTCACTGCAGCCTAAACTCCCCAGGCACTTGCCACCGTGCCCAGCTAATTCTCCCAGTTTTTGCAGAGACAAGGTTTCTTCAAGTTGCCCAGGCTGGTCTCGAACTACTCAATCTGCCTCCCAAAGTGCTGGGATTACAGCCATGAGCCACCGCACCTGGCTGACTTTTCAGTTTTATGATGGTGCAAAAGCAGTATGCATGCAACAGAAACAGTATTTGAGTACCCATATAACCATTTTGTTTTTCATTTTCTGTACAGTATTCAATACATCTAGGCTTAGGTTGCATGATTTTGCCCAAATACAGACTAATGAAAGTGAGCCTGTTTAAGGTAGGCTACGCTAAACTATGGTGTAAATATGGGTGAAATGTATTAAATGCAAATTCTGAACTTGGTACTTTCAATTTATGATGGGTTTAGCAGGAGGCAACCCATCCTCAGCCAAGGTGCATCTGTACTGTTACTCTCATTTTTTCCCTCTTACAAATGTACGAAAAAAGTTTCAGAGTTTATGAGGGAGCTTTCCAATGAAAGTGACAAAAAATCCAACTCAAACTCATGTAAGCAAAATAAAGGGCTGACCAGTTCACAAGCTGGAAAGTCCAGAGGTGAATCTACCCTTTGGCACGGTTTGATCTGGGTCCAGGAGATGGCCTGCTTCCTCTCCACCTCTCAGCTCTGCTCTCATCCACATGGGTTTCATACTCAGATGTCATGCAGTGGCAAGACAGCTGCTAGGGTGGACACAGGATGTTCACAGCTCTATCCTCTGAGATTTAAGGCCAGTGGGAAAGAGCACACGTACTTCCCAACAGTCCCAACTGAAGTCTCATCACATCTTATAGGCTCCAATGCATGAAACCACCTCTAAGCCAATTACTATAAGCCAAATATCAGGAATAATCTTGAGTCCTATGTCTCCCCAGAATCCCTGCACAGTATCATCTCCACCAAAGTCCATGGGCTAAAGGGTGGGTGTGAGTGTGGCTCTCCCTGGGAAAACTGAGCAGAGTGAATAAATACAAAGTCGGAAACCCCAGAGATGCTCAGCATAGGCTATGTGACCTGCCCAGAGTCACATCGCTACTAAGACACAAAATCAGGACTTATACACAAATCTTCTGGGACCAGGTACTCCAAAAATAGTGGCAAATTATTTTTAAAAACACAGGTGAATCACAGAAAGTCCTCCAAACTGACTCTCTTGGTCACAAATCACAGTCTAAAATATTCCACTAACTCCCTACAGGACTTCAAAGAAAGCCACTTACAAAATAGAAAGTTGGTAAAATTAAACATGGTTACTGTTATCAAAATCAAAATCCCTTTATAGTTCTGAATGGTTCCTTACCATCTGGAAAGTTGGAACACTGTACTCAGAAGTAAAAGGGAAAAGCTTTTTGACCTATTTTTGTCCATACATGGACATAAAGCATCAAATCCTATTTATTAAGTGCCTTCGACGCACGCTATCACTCTGGCGATTCGCAACTTGAAAATGACACCTATTATTCAGCCAGAGATTAGAATCTCAGGCAGTAGGGCATTTTTTAATAAAAAATAAAATTAAAAATAGATTTGCCATTGCCTGTTTAATGAAACTAGCAGCTCTGCTGGCTTAGAGGGGAAATAACATATTTCTTGGGATTTTTACATATTCATCTGAGCAGTGCTTAAAAAACAAAGTTACTAATATTCATATCTTGAGCAACTGTACATTGCCTCTTCTAACTATACATTCGATCTCTCTGGCACATCCACTGTGGCCCTGAGCAGCCAGCGCAGGCTTTTCTACCAAAACAAAGTAAGCCCTCTGAAACCTGACGCATGTCAAGAAACACTAGGTGTAGCCTGGCAGATGTGGGCCAAATTAAGAAATATTCAACCCAGCACTGACCAATGGAACTCTGAGTGATGGTGTATATTTTCTACATCTGTGCTCTAAAATACAGTGGCCACTAGCTGCACATGGCTACTGAGACTAAGGAACTGTATTTTAAATTTTATTTTATTTCAACTCATCTAAAGTAGCCATATGCAGCTGATGGCTACTGAACTGGAGGACAGCTGGGATGTGACCCTTGAGAATTTCTCCAGCATTTTACCTGTTGCTCTCTCTCTCTCACTCACATTTCCCATTCTAGCACAAGAAAACTACCTACAGTTCTCCAAACAGGGCATCTGTTTTGTTCCTCTGGGGTCCTGTATATGTTGCTCATGTGACCCTGGATTTCCACATTCCTAGCCTTCTTGGTAGACACTCCTTTTCATCCTCACAACACAACCCAACTCAACCGAGGCTTCACCTCTTCTGTGAAGCTGTCCTTCATTTTCGGTTCTATCCTCCCTGCTCGTAAATGGGTCAACTCTCCTTCTCCTCCGCCCTGGGCATGCACACATCTCTGTCGCCATGTTTGTTATACTGCAATGGGTTGGGAGCATGTCTGTTTCAGATTGGAAGGCAGTAGAGGGTGGCTCTAAGAATGAGCGCTTTGGGCCGTGCGTGGTCGCTCACGCCTGTAATCCCAGCACTTTCAGAGGCTGAGGCGGGTGGATCACCTGAGGTCAGGAGTCCAAGACCAGCCTGGCCAAACTGGTGAAACCCCATCTCTACAGAAAATACAAACATCAGCCTGGTATGGTGGCACACACCATATATTTAACTAACTCACTACAGGACTTCAAAGAAAGCACCTGTAATCCCAGCTACTCGGGAGGCTGAGGCAGGAGAATCAGCTTGAACCCAGGTGGTGGAGGTTGCAGTGAGCTGAGATCACGCCACTGCACTCCAGTCTGGGTGACAGAGCAAGACTCCATCTCGGGGGGCAGGGAGAATGAGCACTTTGGAGATGGCTGCCTAGCATTAAATCCTGTCTCTCACCCTTACTATCTCTATGATCTCATGCAAGTTAGACGATCTCTCAAAGTCTCAGTGTCCCATCCGTAAAATGGGGTTATTAATGGTAACCCTCCTTGATAGCTGTTGCAAGGATTAAATAAATGTCCAAACACAAGCAGAATATCTGCCTGGTTAATCTCTTGTTTATTGTTTTTGATTATATTATTAGACTGTGCACTTTTGAGTATAGACTAAATCTTAGCTATCCCTGAAACCCAGCAGCACAGCACACAGTAGCTACTCATTAAAAATTAAAATGATTCACGATGCCTCCAGTTGATGGATGCCAGCCCTGAGCTCAGTTCTAAGCATTCCCCCTAATGCTAAACAGCCTTGCTCTAAAGGTCAAACTAGGAAACTAAAAAGAGGTCTTAGCTGGGTACGATGGCTCATGCCCATAATCCCGGCACTCTGAGAAGCCAAGGTGGGCAGATCATCTGAGGTCAGGAGTTCGAGACCAGCCTGGCCAACATGGTGAAACCCCATCTCTACTGAAAATACAAAATTAGCCAGGTGTGGTGGTGCATGCCTATATCACAGTTACTTGGGAGGCTGAGGCATGAGAATCACCTGAGCCCGGGAGGCGGAGGTTGCAGTAAGCCGAGATCGCACCACTGTACTCCAGCCTGGGGCACAGAGTGAGACTACCTCTCAAAATAAATAAATAAATAAAAATAAAAAATTAAAGAGGCCTCAACAGAGGTAAACAGAGGAAGAGTAGTGAGGAGCAACTGTACAGTGAGGATGCAGGAAGATCCAAGATGCAGATGGGGGTTTATTCAAACTGCACCCAGACCCTCCAGTGGTCCCACCACCATCCTCCCTAGAGGTCCCACCCCTGTCCCAAGCCCTCCCTGTACCCACAATCTGGTCAAATCTCTACTAAAATGTTACTGATGAAAGCAAGCCTTATCCTTGCAGGTCTGAGTGCAGTAAAAGAAGTTTAAAGGGCACGGTCTAACTAACATGGCCATAAGAGACTATCTGTGCAACACAGCTCCCACAGTCTGTTCCCAGTGCTCTTCTTCTCACCTCTACTTTACTCATCTCCTTTCTTTCCTAGGTGGCTATGTGAACAAGAAATCCTGCAATCTACAAACAAGACTTGCAACGCTAGATTCTAACTGTGCTCCATGGTATCCCTAACCCTGAAAGATAGGGTCCCTCTTGAGACCCTCCAAGGTTTCTTGGTTTGATTGAGGGCAAATAAAGATAAGCAGCAGATGAAACAAGCATTAAAAATGATTAAGTGTTCAACATACAGGCTTTCTAGCCCAGGAAGAGTCCCAACGAGACTGTTTGTTTCCCAAATTCAATGTCTTCCTCTAGCTACAATGCTCTCTGGCACTGGGAGTTTCACAGAAGACCAAGCTGGGAGCTGGGAGTAACTGCATCTCCAATGGGACTCTCCTTTTGGTGCTATGAATGCAGAAAGTGATTTCAATTGCACTTTCACAGCTTCCACTTACGAGGATCAGGCAGCACTGGAAACCAGAATGCAGGTGACCCATCTTCCTTGGAGCCCCCGTGCAAGAGGTCTAAAGGATAATGACTGGGGACCGGCATGAATGAAGAGTGTAAGAACAGCCGCCAGGGGGGTTCTACGGATGGGCAACTTGCCTGCTGTGCAAACTTGGGTATATCACCTCCCATCTGGGGGCTTTGGTTTCCTTGCTTATAAAACAAGAGGGTAGTTTCCAAACTTTTCTTTCTATAAATACCAAACACCCCCTTTTTGTCCCCGGCAAAATTTTCTGGGAAATGCAGAGATCTAAAACATACAGGTGACACACCTGTGATTAAAGCATATTTATGGGATTCTGAAGTCCCACTTACCTGCGTCTCTCTCCCTTACCTCCCCCAACCCCTAGGAAACCCAGTATCCTGGAAGTTCATGGAATGGTATTAGGGATCATCCTTCTAACATCACATCAAGTTGAAAAATTTCACGATGTTACTTATAATCGAGCTTATAATGCCTATCTTTAGGAAACAGCTAATAGACTAAATGATTATTTCATTTAACACTAGTATTATGAAAAATGTTGGCTAAGCACCATGGCTCACGCCTGTAATCCCAGTACTTTGGGAGGCCGAGGCAGGCGGATCACCTGCGGTCAGGAGTTCGAGACTAGCCTGACCAACATGGAGAAAACCAGTCTCTACTAAAAATACAAAACAATTAGCCAGGCATGGTGGCACATGCCTGTAATCTCAGCTACTTGGGAGTCTGAGGCAGGAAAATCACTTCAATCCAGGGGGCGGAGGTTGCAGTGAGCAGAAGTCATGCCATTGTACTCCAGCCTGGGCAACAATAGCGAAACTCCATCTCAAAAAGAAAAAGGAAAGGAAAATGTTAAACACATTTCAAAAAAAGAGAGTCCCAGCTGGGTGGGGTGGCTCACACCTGTAATCCCAGCACTTTGTGATCTCAGCGGGCAGATCACAAGATCAGGAGATCGAGACCATCCTGGCCAATATGGTAAAACCCTGTCTCTACTAAAAATACAAAAATGAGCTGGGCGTGGCGGCGCATGCCTGTAGTTCCAGCTACTCAGGAGGCAGAGGCAGCAGAATCTCTTGAATCCAGGAGGTGGAGGTTGCAGTGAGCCGAGGTAGCACCACTGCACTCCAGCCTGGTCACAGACTGAGACTTGGTCTCAAAAAAAAAAAAAGAAAGAAAGAAAGAGTCCCTATATATCTATGACCCAGTATCAGTAATTATCACATCATGATCAGTCTTGTTTCCTATCTACCCTACTCATTCTCATGACTCCCTCTCCCCACCCCCCAATTATTTTGAAGCAAATCCCCAAGATACTATCATCTTCGTCATAAGGGTTTCAAAAATCTTCATTTTTATATCTCAATTTCATTACCACACTAAGAAAAGAAAAGAACATTAATTCCTTAACTTCATCTAACAACCACAAGCCACTGGCACTATCGTATTTTCCCCCTTATAATTTCCTTGGTGAAGAACAGAGTGGTTTTTCTATAGAGTTTTCCACTGCCTGAATTTTCACGACGGCATCTCTGTGTATCATTTAACCAGCGTTATTTCCTGTGACTTCACAGCTAGATCTAAGGTCTTGATCAGATCCAAGGTCCATCAAGAGGCACATGATACCTGGTTGTTTCTCTTTTGTGATGCTGGCAGCCACGGACTAAAACATCGACTTTATTAGACTGATTATTTTTCAGCTTCTTATCCGGCTTCCAAAATGTTTCACGCATATACAAATATATAACATTAAATCTTCATAGTTTTACCCAAACTGCATTAAACTACCATTGTTCTGAAACTTTTCATTTAATGACACAGGAGTAATAGTTTTTTAAAAAATCAGAATTCCATAAGATATGCTTCATATGTTAACAATATTGAGTAGTTTAGATTCTAACAATTCAGAAGACATTTATCCACAATAGTGCTTTATACATAGAAGGTGAATAATGAATTGTTGTGAGTCAATAGCCAGTCCCATTAAATCCAGTCCACTTCTAAGCAGTGGTATACTGTGAACTGATCTGTAAAAGGATTCCACCAGATTTACTATGTGATAGACTCAAGTCTTCTAAATTCTCCAAACATCTTTTTTCTCTAATTGTAATCTAGAAAAAGCCAAACAGTTCCTGGTCTTCACCATTCCACACTTTGTATTGTTTTTTTTTTTAAACAAATGCCTAAAAACCCAGCATGACTCTATCTCTTACTGCCTTAATTCACTCATTCATGTCTTCTCTTCTTTCCAAATAGCTTAAGTATAAGCCATAGCCCCTGATCAAAAATCAAACCGGTAATTTCTGCCACCCCCACTCATGCTAACTGGTGGTTACAAACCTGACAGCCTGTTTCAACGTCGCCAGAGTCTGAAGGACCCCAAAACGATCAATGTCACCCTTTTGCTTCATGACTAGGAGCTTATTGTGCGTGCGAAGAGCAGCAACTCCCTCTAGTCAATTAATAGTTCCATGAAAGAAGCCAGAGACATGATCAATCAAAACTAAATCAGGCAGCGTATTTTTTTGAGTCCTCTGTAGTTTTCGTGTTTTTTTTTTTCCTAGAATGCTGATGTGAGAGCTCAGAATATAAACAAGTAGGCGCTTATCAGGAAAAGCCCAGTTGAAAATCTTGCACCCAGTGCATCTCAGCCACCCTCAGCAACACACTTATATCCAAAGGACTCAGTGTGTGAGAATAAAAACAAGGTGGTGGATAAGTGGTTTTTAAACCAGGCTCATGGGCCCTAGGGGTAAGAAAGGGCAGCACTAAGAGTTTTTAGCCAGTGACTCTATTTCTCTCTCCACCCCCAGCCCCGCTCCCACAGGCCACTGAATGACTCAGAGTAAAAGTCATTCCCTCCAGCACCCACAATAACCTGCCCCCACACCAGGAGCCCACCCTAGCCTGACTCAAATTCTGCCTTAGTCAGCAAGGGAAGGGAGGGGCTCTTCCTGAAGCCATGTGGTGACAAAGATGCCCCATGCTCCTTGCACACTGCCAGACACTGGGCCCCAAAACCCCAGTGGTTACACCAAAGGCATGCCTAGCCTCCAATTAAAAGACCCCTCATTCTGAATAAACTGGTATTCAGTTAATTACTCAAGACAAGTCCCTTTGATGGATCCCAGAGGGCCATCCTGAGGCAGAGAGCAGGACCTGAGGCCAGGTCCTTGATCGTCCCTAACTAGTACTGGGCAAATTACTTTCCCGAGACACCTCTTCTACTCTGTAGAAGGACCATATTCACTACCTCCTAAGCTTTTTAAGAATCGAAAAGGCTAATTGCACAATAAAGGCAAATTCCTTCTTCACCCCAGCCTGTCCTGCACCACTCCCTGATTTACTGTTCTTCAGGGTTTACACCCCCTACTTCATCTGCATGCAGTCCCAAAGGACAATTCCTGGCCTGTCCACTCAGCAGACACCTTCTCTGTCACAGGGACTGTGTACAGAAAGTAAAGCAGGATAAAACCTCTCTGTTCTTGCACCATTTCTGGTACAGGAATGATAGTTTGTCATTGGTCTCATCAATAGGCAATGCTTTTGCCTCCCAGAGTCACCCCAGAATAAGAAGCTGCATCAAAAGAAACCTGCCCCCTAAACTCCAGGTCAATAGACACACAGGCCCCTTCACAGAACATCTCAACCACCTGGGTGTCCTTAGTCAGCTAATGTCATTTTTTTCATGAATCGATCCCTCTCCACTCCACCTCCCAGCACTCTACCATCTTCGCCATAACTTCAGCAGTATCCATGTAATCTCAGAGGATATGAATTCCACAGGGCGAGGGCAGGAGCTCCAGACCACTGAAAAAGACTCAAATTAGGACTATACCCTTCAAACAAGGGATTCGATACACTATTAACAGGCAGTACTTACTCATAACCTACAGGGTACTAGACACCAAGCTAATGAGTTTTCAACATATTAATCCCTTTAGTTCGCTCTTTTTTTTTTTTTTGGAGACAGAGTCTCACTCTGTCGCCCAGGCTGCAGTGCAATGGTGTGATCTTGGCTCATTGTAATCTCCGCCTCCCAGCTTCAAGCGATTCTCCTGCCTCAGCCTTCCGAGTAGCTAGGATTACAGGTGAACACCACCCTGCCCAGCTAATTGTTTTGTGGGGTTTTTTTGTATTTTAAGTACAGACAGGGTTTCACCATGTTTGCCAGGCTGGTCTCAAACTCCTGACCCCAGGTGATAAGCCAGCCTCTGCCTCCCAAAGTGCTGGGATGACAGGTGGGAGCCACCGTGCCTGGCCTCCTTTATCTTATTACAACACTATGGTGTAGGTACAGTTGTCATCTGAGTTTTCCATATGAGGAAATACAAAGGGTCAGAGAGATTAAAGAAGGAGCCCAGGGTCAGATGGCTGGTAAGCGGGTAGAGGTGCAATGAGAGCCCAGGCAATCTGGTTCTATAACTTGAGGGCCTTTTCCACAGAGAAGTAAAAGGAGGATCATACTTCTGTTGCAGAAACTGCCAGCGAACACAACCGCTCCTACTTAAACTCACCAGGAGAAAAGTCCTAGTCCCTCTCCGGACTGAGGGTCAGAAGATCTTGGCCCTCATCCAGGCCGTCACCACCAGCAGCAGCAACAGCATGGCTTTCAAACAGCGATTTCACCTCTTCTAACCCTCATTTTCCCATTTCAAGATGAGTGTCCTAGATAATAGTTCCCATATCCTAGGATTATCTGCAAGGAAACCAAGGAGCAGAGTCTTAACTCTTCTGCACTTGAGGTCAGAAGGACCTAGTTCAACTCTGGACTGTGAGATTGGCTGGCTGGTGACTTGGGTGCGTAATTTAACCTCTATGTCTCCACTTCGTCATTTGCAAAGAAGGATAACAATGAACTTATTTCAAGTATTAAATGAAGCAACACCCACAAATGCTGACTCCAGTGTCTGGCATATAACAAACACCTAATAAATGACAGATACTGGTATTATTATTATTATTACTATTATTATTATCAAGACTGAAATTCCACAGAAGGAAATCTTCCCCTCTTTAACACAGGTAGACTTTATAACCTTATTTGGAAAGATAATCTGGCTAACACATTTTCCCATTTAAATCCTTGAACAACCAAGTCTGACTCAGAGTGGAGGGGGATAGGGCAGAGGTGTAAAGGTAGCAGCTGGATCCTAGGTCCCTCATCTGATGGGGGAAGGGTTTTGCTGGCTCCCCCCTTATTCTAATTCTCCCCCTGCCTCTCTCTTATGCCTCTCCCACCACAATCCTGTTCCCAAGACCCTATAAGTAACCTAACCAGTCTTAAAAAAATACACCACCCAAGAAAGTCTACAGCTGCTGAATGATCATGACAAGGTTCCTATGGCAACCCTCATTTCTAAAGTTTGGGTGGTGGAAGACAGAGAGGGATCATTTAGCACCTGGCTTATGGGTGACACACCTTGAAACTGCATGTTATTTTATTCTCTCTGCAATTAGAGCAAGGCCTTATACTTTCCCAGCACAGGACAGTTGATAAGCTGTTTTCACACAAGTTAACTAACATGGGAGACAGGGAGGAGAGATTACTGACCCTGTTTTTAACAAATGAAAGACCTAACAATTGGAGTTGTTAAGAGCTCATATGCAGTAAAATCAGGATAAGATCTCGGTCTCCAGCCTCCTAAACAAAGACCTCACTGTCTCTTCAACCCTACCTATCTTCTTCTGTCTATCACCCCAGACTTCTAGGCTTTCTCCTTCTCTCGACTCACATACTTCAAAAGGCACATGTAGCCAACCTTTGCATTTCTGCCTTCTGTCACATCCTGCTCTGTTTCCACAATTATCAAGGGTATATATGAGTCACCTCTCCAATTAAACTGTGTATGTGTCTATTCAATACCATTCAGCTGTAAAATAACCTACACATTTCTATAGTGATTCTTATTACAAGTTTTATCCACCAAGCAACTCTACCACCGGCTCCAGTTAAAGACTACCAGAGGCTGGGCATGGTGGCTCACGTCTGTACTAACAAACTAAAACTGATGCTTCCAGATCAAGATTTTTTTTTCTGCACTCAACTGCTAAAGAAATTAATAGTCACTTTTAGGGCCAGGTGCAGAGGCTCACATTTGTAAATCCCAGCACTTTGGGAGGGTGAGGCAGGCAGATCGCAAGGTCAAGCGATCAAGACCATCCAGGCCAACATGATGAAACCCCGTCTCTACTAAAATTACAAAACTTAGCCGGTGTCGTGGCACTGTAATCCTAGCTACGCGGGAGGGTGAAGCAGGAGACTCACTTGAACCCAGGAGGCAGAGGCTGCAGTGAGCCAAGATGGCACCACTGCATTCCAGCCTGGTGACGGAGCAAGACTCCATCTCAAAAAAAAAAAAAAGTAATTTTTATTTCAGAATTTGTTGTCTATTTAACCAAGCCTCCCAAGTAGCCCTTCATGGCTTTAAGGTGGTCTGGGCACAAGAGAGATCAAGACTGAAGTATTCAAGATGGTCTGGGCGCAAGACAGATAAAGATTTCCCCCTTAATAAGGTTACATTCCAATAAAGGTAACATTTGTTTTTTGTTTATAAAAATAAGCATAATAAATTTTTTAAAAATCATACAGTCTGTCAGAAAGTGGCAAGTGCGATGAAAACAAAGAAAAAGCGGAACGGGTAAAGAGGGTTGGGAAGGCCGGGTGAAGGTCACAGTGATGAATGAGGCAGCCAGGAAACCCTCTGCTGTATGAAATTTAAACATGAGAAAGTCTTGATGAAAATGAAGAGCGGGGACCCAAACACAGCCACCAAAGAGAAATCCATCCAAAGGGAAATCAGCACCACTGTCTCATTTCAGGTAGGAGACAGCTGAGAACTGGAGAGGTCTAAGAACTTGTCCAAGACCACACAATTCAATGGCAGAACCAGGCGGAACCTGGGTCTCCAGCTGCCCTGCCACAAGCTTCCTTCCCTATAATGAACTGGATATAAGATCATTTTGTACGGGATCAAATCCAGAAGTAAATCCAGGATCACAGGCAGAAAGAGCCTCTGCTTTCCAAGCACACACAAGTATACAATACATGTGTGTATCCATGCCAACCTGCAAAGTGGTAACTACAAAATGATCCTACGAGGTCCAACCTGTAGTCTCATTCACAACAGGGGAAGAGGACAAGGCTGTGACCACTTAAGTCTCTTGTTCAACATTTAGATGGCAAAAGGCAGGGTTTATTTGCAAACCCCAGCTGCATAATTTCGTACTCTATTATATAAAACACCACACACCAGTATGATGTTCACAGATACATGTGGCCTATATAACCCTTAATAATATCTACTTCACAGACAGTTGTGAGGCTTAAGTAAGTATGCCCACATATGCCGAAGATAGCAAGGACATGAAAAAACGCCCTTTCCCACATGTGCTGAGTTGGAAACAGTTTGGTGCCAGAGTACGTCTACAAGGACAGGGACTGCCTGTTGTGCCGTCTGCTGTATCCTCAGAACCTGCCTTGGGGTAGGCACTAAATATTCCCTGAATGGATGGAAAATAGAATGATGCAAGTTCTTCCTTCTGTTCTTTGTTCTCAATACTCTAGGGATCCCCAAGACACCTCTCAGTTCAGCTGTAGACAAGAGGAAGCAAATGTGAAAGTGAAACTGTTCTCAGCAGGTCCCAACTAAGTCTCTCCCGGGCAGGCTCGTGGCCAGCCAGATGCCCAGACCCGCCCGCCACACCAGTCCTTCTGGAGGCTGAACAGGACAAATTGCCTCTTGTGGATTAAGAAGTCTACCAAGGCACTCTAGAACGGATTCTAAGATCCATCTGCATCAAAAACATAAAACCAAATGAGCATCACATTCAGGGAGTTAGCGTATCACAAAGTCAGAGTTGATCAATGCAATTATAAATGCACATAAGGGGAAAAAAAAAAGGACTGTGCCCTGGGCATGAAGACAAGCCATGAAAGGCTGCTCAGAAGGCTTTGTTAAATATAAAACAAATTCTAAAATAAAAGTGACTATTAATTACTTCAGCAGTTCATGGCTGAAAAAAAAAATTCTTGATCTGGGAGCATCGGTTTCAGTTTCCTAGCTCAGAGGCCCCTTTTTAGAGCTCCAGGGCTGACCTTTCGCTGTTGGCTCCCATCAGCTTTCTCCATCACAAGTCTTATTTTTAAAAAGTACAAAGTAAATCCCCCAGTGTTCTAATCAAGCTCCCTTACTCACTTGAAGGGTAACCTTCATAGAAAAGAGGCCACTTGATAAACTCCAAGGAAAGTAAAAATAAAACATAATGGAAAAGACAGTCTAATCATCACAGCTAATTACAAAAGAAGAGTACATCACTTTTTTCTTCTCAAGTGTCTCCAGTTTATTAAAATAAAAAAAAAAGGACCAATTTAACAAAGACATTCTGTGTTACTGGTCTGAAGAGAAACAGAAGGAATCTTGGGAGATGCAGTTGTTATTTATAACACCAAAGAGTCACCTCTGTTGAAACAGTTATTCATAAATGTATTGGTGACATATGTAAATATATACGATATGCCAACTGGACGCAAGAGCCCAGCGAAGGTACTGTGGGGAGCCATGTTGGTGCTGTGGGGGGCCATGTTGGTGCTGTGGGGGACCATGTTGCATCCAGCAAGTCTGTTGCCCTCCACAAGCTTATGGCTGACTGCAGCATTACAAAAGCCCCGAGGCAGGACCACGGGGCACTCAGCAGAGAGAGACAGCACTTTCCAGCCCAGCAGGCCCTGGGAGTCCTTCTGGAAAAGGATGGGTGGGAGGCAGAAGGGTGGAGTGAGAAGCTGTCAGCACCCTAACCATTTGCTAGCCACTCCGTGTGCCCCCAACCTGCCCAACCCAGAAAGGACCAGGCAAGACACCTCGGAGGCTAGAGGGCCCATCGCGCCTCACCAGGGCTGTGCAGCACAATCCCCAGGACCCGTGTTTCAGAATGCATGTGCCACACTCTAGTCCAGATGGCAGGAATCAATTTCAGGGCTGGGGCTTCTGGGAAAGGCTCTCAAGGCATTTCTGATGAGCAGTCCTCTCCCGCCTAGAACCACAAATTAACACCATTATTTTACTTTTCAAAGTGGGGCAAATGAGACTTAGAGTGGGGGTTCCTTACTTTTTCATCATCATTCCAATGAATATGTAGTGAAACCAACCTCAGGATATAAAAGGTAATAAAGCCCATACCCGCCCTCATGACATGTTTTTTGCTCATTGAGTCCTTGCAGTAAACCATGAAGGACTACGGTCATCTCTTTGCATGCCCACCTTTTTTTAAGACAAGGAAACTGAAGCTTAAAAAGTTACGGGAACACAAATACTAAATGATGGAATCGGGATAGAGTCTTGACACCCTGAGACGCACCCGCACTTCAGCGCGGCTTACTGGTGGCTTCCCGGGCACCCAGCCGTATGTCAGCACCTGGGTGATGACTGTGCCCAACAAATGGCCTGTGACCTCAGTAGGAACAGGGGACAGCAGAAGAGAGTCCCATGCCAAACTTCCCCTGAAAAGATTCCAGAATGTTCTATGTGCAGAATCCAACCAGAATGCCGAGTGGTGGCCATACCCGGACCTGGACCAGCTCTCAGGGGGCTGTGCTCCCCTCGAAATGTTCTCCACCCAGACTGCCACACGCCTCTCCATGGAAGAGGGTCGGGACCATTCCTGATGGAACAAGCTGGGCGGCTGGTGGATCTAAGCAGCCACGTCCCCCTCAGAGCCTCGGTCAGGCCCAAATGAAGACTCAAGGCGCAGCTCCTAGGAGTGATAAACAGATCTACTGATCATCAGCCAAGAGACAAGACAAGGGAAATCCCACCACGACAGGGAGTCAGACACCGTTTCCAAGTCCCCGTGAGGCAGCCACTGTGTCTTCTTTGGTGGAGAACCAGATTACAGCCCTAAACTTAGAGGAGGACGACGCCAAGCTCTAGGCTTGTGCTTCTACTTTTAGCCAAGTGAGCCGAGGCAGCTTACTTCAGCACAGATCGCCCAGCTGAAAAACGGCAACTTGCAAAGGTTTCCGCGAGGATTTAATAAAACAGCTTTGAAAACGCTTCCCATCTTACCTGGCTCACGGCAGGTACTCTACAAAGGGCTGATGCATCTGAATGTGTTTCTTAATGCAGGTTCTGAAAAATAGACAAGGCTCCTTTAAGGTTAGCTGTCAGAGGAACCTGTCTGTCATTATCCTTTTTTGTCTCCCCCCGCCCCCTAATTTTTGTTTTTGAAAGAGCAAGCAGAAAAAGCTAAAATAACTTTTTTTTTTTCTGAGACAGAGTCTCACTCCGTTGCCCAGGCTGGAATGCAGTGGCATGATCTCAGTTCACTGTAACCCCTGCCTTCTGGATTCAAGTGATTCTTGTGTCTTGGCCTCTCCAGTAGCTAGGATTACAGGCTCAACTAACTTTGGTATTTTTAGTAGAGACGAGGTTTTGCCATGTTGGCCAGACTGGTCTCGAACTCCTGGCCTCAAGGGATCAGCCCTCCTCAGCCTCCCCAAGTGCTGGAATTACAAGGGGTGAACCACCGCACACGGCCTAAAATAACACTTTTAAGTGAAGGTTCATGGGGCAGACAGAGTAGTGGCTCTTTTATTCTAAGCTGGAAGCCAAAAGGAACAGACTCCCGTCAAGGGCAGGAGAAAAAACTCACTGTGAGCTTTTGATACCCAGACAGCTGGGAAGCCCCAAAAGGCAAGAATTCAAAAGACTTGAGCAATAAATACACCAGTGGACATGCAAGCACAAGAAATGATGCAGTCACAAAAAGGCAAAGTTAAATTACATGTTCACTTGCAGTAAGTTTTCAAGGAAACATACTAACAAAACACTTACTGAAATATTTCTTATAGTTGTTCATCGGTAAATGTTAGTAATTAATGCTCTCCTAGATGAATAATATGCTTATTTATAGAAAAGGATAATCAAATGCATCAGAGAGAATCTCTGGCCTATCACACAAGAGATCTCACCTTTGACCCTATAAACCATATTACTGCACACCCAGGGCAGTTACCGACTTAAGACCTGGGCTTGAGAAAAAATACCTCAAGGGAGCTAACCTTACAAACGCAAACCTGCATCGTGATAATAATGCTGTTACCATACTTCCAAATTTCAGAATGACATCTCATCACAGTCATTTTTAAAATATGAAAACAGACACATGAGCTTTGGGAGAAGATTCAGCAGATGAAGAAATGACACTAGGAAAACCATGGGCACCCAACAGACACAAACAAAAAGGCTTCACCTCACATGGTGGCCTCCGGCGGTATAAACCAGGTCCCTGCCGGGTTTCTGGAAGAAGTGCAGTCTGAGCAGGGACTCAGGAAAAACAGTGTTTCAACGGGCCCAAAGCAGTTTCAGGCTTAACAAAGGCCACATTAAGGTAAAATTCTTTTCAACTCCTAAAGCTGGATGATCCTTAGAAGTAAAAAGAAGTCAGGGCCAGGCATGGTGGCTCACGCCTGTAATCTCAGCACCTCGGGAGGCCGAGGGGGGTGGATCACGAGGTCAAGAGATCAAGACCATCCTGGCCAACACGGTGAAACCCCGTCTCTACTAAAAATACAAAAATTAGCTGAGCATGGTGGCAGGGGCCTGTAATCCCAGCTACTCGGGAGGCTGAGGTAGGAGAATCGCTTGAACCTGGGAGGCAGAGGTTGCAGTGAGTTAAGATGGCGACACTATACTTCAGACTGGCGACACTACACTTCAGCCTGGCAACAGGGTGAGACTCCGTCTCAAAAAAAAAAGAAGTAAAAAGAAGTCAGAAGTCAGGTATCAAAAAGAGATTGGGGCTTAAATCTAGGTGTGTTACCTTGGTCTTGAGTGATTAATAAAATCAACAAAATGTAGCCAAGAGCTGGAAACAACTCATGATGACATGTATGGCTCATTAAGGACATGTCCAGCCACAGATGACTGGACAAACCAACATGCTGTGTGGCATACACATACAATAGAAGGAAACAGCATCACACGCTACACCATGTGATGTAAACTTTGAGGACCTCACGCTAAGTGAAATAAGCCAGTCACAAAAGGACAAATACTGTATGAGTCCACTCATATAAGGTACCTGAAGGACTCAAACCCATAGAGAATGCTGCTTGTCAGGGACTGGGAGGAGGAGAGAAGTGGGAGTTCTTGTTCAAAAGGTACAGAAGTTCAGTTTTGCAAGATCCAAGCAGTTCTGGAGATTGGCCACACTACTGTGTGAAGATACTTAACACTACTGAACTGTCCACCCCAAAATAGTTAAGATGGTTAAGTTAAAATCTTATGTGTATTTTACAATAAAAAAAGTTTAAGTTTCTTGTTCAGCTAAAAAATTGCTTTTTGTACAGACAGTGTCTTACTATGTTGCCCAGACTGGTCTTGAACTCCTGAACTGAACTGATCCTCCCACTTCGGCCTCCCACAGTGTTCGGATGACAGGCATGAGCCACGATGCCCGGCCTTCTTTGAATTTTTTAAATCAACAAGATGATACTTAACCCCAGGTCTTGAAATAAGACTTAAATGAGATAATGTACACAGTCTAACCATAGCACCTGGCACACAATAGATGTTCAAATAAGTATTTGTTTCTTCCACTGTCTTTGTTTGCAGAATGAGAGAACTTAAGTGAATGGAGGGGCAATCGTAGTGGTTAGGAACTCCAGAGTCACAATGTCCTGGTTCCACACTGGATTCTCTACTTGGCAGCAAGCGTGGGTGGAGGAAAGTGACCAGCTTCTCTGGCACTCAGCATCCTGAGCAGTGAAGGTGGTGGTGGGGATCTTCTGAGGATGGGAGTGCAACCGTGTTCAGGAGAGTGCCTGGCCCACATGAACATGACTTCAGCGCTCACCAGGGCAAAGCGGGGGCAAGGCCAACACGTGCTGACTACCAGGCCACTACCCTGACCTCCTGGGCCAGTCCCCCACTCCAGCTGCCCACAACAACTAGAATACTGCATCTGCCTGGAAGCAGGAGCCGGCAAGGGGAACTCTGTGGACCTGGCCAGCCTAAAGCCTCTCTGAAGACCTACTGCACTGCCACCATGGCTGCGACCCTTACCCGCACGTCCACGTGCTCTCAGCAAGGTCCCTGGAACATGAGGCCAGCACTCCCACGCACTCTCGCTAGAGAGCCTTCATTCCTGAATCTCAGGGAGGGCAAAGCTCTCTTAGGCTGACAGCAGGTAGGGAAGCAGCATCGCCCAGGCAGCCTCTGCCTCGAATACCTCCCTTGTTCCTCCTTTTCTTCCACCCCTCTTATTCCCATCTGTGCGGCGAGGAAAAGGTCAGTAAGCACAGCCCCATCTTGGTATTCTCTCCCAAGCTCCACATTAAAGGAAAACTGCCATCTGCGAGGAGATAACAGCTAACTCGTTTCTCCCTCCGTTAACTTGGTGGCCAAGCACAGCCACCACCTGGGCTAAGCATGCCAGCCTTTGCTAACACCCACTCTGCAAAAGGACCAAGCCCTGCAACTCGGCTAACTGTTCCTCACTCCCTCCTCAACCACCTACACATACGCACACGCACACATCCTTAGCCTACAATTAACAGCAACAACAAGGAATCAGGAACAGCCGATGGTAGCATATTGTCATGGAACAAGCCATGGAATTTGCACAAGATCCCTTGGACAAGCAATTAACCTCACCAAGCCTCAGGCTCCTCATCCCCAGAATGGCCATGCAGACAGGTCCGGCCTCTCCATGTTGCCATGAGGATACTTGACTGTCAAATCCAGAGAACTCTCCTACACAGCATTTGGTGCCAGTCCTCAGTCCTGCCCCCCAGCACTTCGCGCCAGCCCCAGAAGCTCTTGTACCAGCAAATAAAATGCTTTCACTGGGATTATGCAACTCATTTCTGCTCACCACCCTTCAGCCAGAATGAGCCACATGGCCCTAGAAAGGGACAGGGAAGAAGACCATTTCTGTGTCCTCAGTAGAAGAGAAGTGGATTGGAAGAGAAGTGGATTTGGGAAACAGGTGTTTTTTTTTTTTTCTTTTTGAGACAAGGTCTCACTTTGTCTTCCAGGCTGGAGTGCAGTGACACCATCTCAGCTCTCCTCCATCTCCTGGGTTCAAGCAATTCTCCTGCCTCAGCCTCCCGAGTAGCTGGGATTATAGGTGCAGGCCACCATGCCTGCAAGCCCTCTTTTTCTCTCTCTCTCTCTCTCTCTTTTTTTCTATTTTTAGTAGACAGAGGGTTTCACCATGTTGCCCAGGCTGGTCTCAAACTCCTGACCTCAAATGATCCGCCTGCCTCAGCTTGCCAAAGTGCTGGGATTACAGGCGTGAGCCACCGCACCCAGCCAGAGACAGACGTTTGTAACACAGACACAGCCTCTGTCCTTGGGAGCTTACAGCAAGTGGTTAAGACAAGTTACACAAACCCCCACAGAAAAGGCTGCCAAAGATCCTGTAAAGCTGCCATGGGAACAAAGGAAGACTCTGTTCACCCCACCTGGGAGCCTGCAACAGAGGTGTGTGTGTATGTCATCAGGAAAGGCTTCCTGGGGGAGGTTATATCTGAACATCATGAAAGGTACAGGCAGTCTTCCCAGGGAAGAGGACTGATGGCAGTCACTGAGCACAGAGGCTCCTGGCCTGAAGGACACTGCAATCTCGTCTTTGCCAGTGCTAAGGCCTGGGCTCCTTCATAACTGGATCATAAACCTGCTCCAAGCGGGTGTACCTGACACTGTGACCGCCAGGGCAGAATCACCAGGACCACAGAAGGCTGAGGTCAGCCAGACACCTGGGTCCTCAGTGTAGGGACACAGAGGCCAGCCGGGCCTGGGTTCAAATCCCAGCTCTGTCACACATCCTCAGGGACCACCATGATGTTGGTTTGTGAACTTGGTGTTACAAAACATTTTTGTGAAAGCTATGTTTTCATTAACCTCACAAATCTATTAACAAAAAACAGGCAGTCCGTGGTCAAAATTGTTACCAGAAATAAAAACAGTCAAACAATATTGATGATTGACGTTCCTACCATACCTATACATTAGTATCTATCGGAGGTAGCACACACTGAGTCCTCGCCAAGGGCTTGGCCAGTTACTATTCTATTATTATTATACTTGTTCAGAGACGAAAAAATTGAGGCACAGATGTCAGTTAAGGTGTCTGAGAGCCTAGGAATGTGTTACAGAAAGTGGTTTCCTCCATACTGAGCCTCTGCAGGGAACCCACCGTTCCCACCTCTCACACAGCACCATGGCAGACAGGGACACAGGAACCAACGGTGTAGGGTTCAAGTCTTGGCTCTGCCACTCAGTCACTCTTTGATCTCAGATGTGCCACCCTGGCAAGCCTCTCTTCCCTCATTCTTTTTTTTTGAGACACAGTCTCGCTTTGTTGCCCAGGCTGGAGCGCAGTGGTATGATCGCGGCTCACTGCAGCCTTCGCCTTAGCCTCTTGAATAGTTGGGACTACAGGCACGCTCCACCACACCCGGCTAATTTTTGTATTTTTAGTAGAGATGGGGTTTCACCATGTTGGCCAGGATGGTCTTGAACTTCTGACCTCGTGACCCACCCACTTCGGCCTGAGTGCTGGGATTACAGGCGTGAGCCACCGCACCGGGCCCACTTCCCTCATTTCTGAAATAGAGGTTGATCCAACCTCATCACGTCAAGTGAGACAAAGCACTTGCTGCAGAGTAGCACTCAATAATAATGCTAGTGTCTTCATTTCCTTTGGCAGTCAAGAGGGTGGGGTCCCTGCACGCTCAGCTTGCTCAAGAGTCTCCTGCCTCTCGATGGGGCCAGGAGATAGCTCACAATGCCTGGACAGTGTCATCCCCATTTCTAGGAGACCTTATAAACTCAGGTAAGCTTTCTTAGAAATATAAAGGAGGTAGGAGTACTTTTATTTCCAAAAAACAGAAAATCGTGGTTCCTGAACTGGAAGACACCAAAAGTTACCCAGGGTTTTGAGGAGGCCAATGTCTGGGGAATGCGCCCACTGGACTGCAGTTTCACTAGAAGGCAAAGTCAATACGTGGCATCCCACATCTGTTCATCTGGCCTAACTAATGCCTCCTATGCTTCCAGATTAATGTGAGGCATATGGAGTTATGAAAAGCATCACAGAACTTCCGTCTCCAGTGAGAGGTGTAGCTCCCCGTTCTTCTTCCACTGTCTGGCTATGGCTTGTACAGAACCTACCAGGCAGGTAGACCTTGACCTGACAGAGACAGGAGGAAGTTGGGAGGCAGGGAAGGTCAAGACCCTTCAGACCACTGATGACCATTCAGGCTCCTTGCAGGTTTAAGGGGCTCCCATTTACTTCAATAATCCTGGAGCCTCCATCAGTGCCTACCATGGAGCCGGGACCCAGTGACGACATGGAGGCCCCTATGCTCTGGAAGGTTATTTACAATAAAGATGCAAGAAGGTGCTATGCTGAGTATAAATAAATAGCCCAAAACACAATACAGATACTAAGTACAGACATAATAAAGATAAGAAGGGAAGGAAAGAAACCAGTGCTGGGTTCGTGTTGCTAGGGAAAGCTACATGGGCAAGGTGCAGGTGGTCTGGGAGTACACCTAAGTCTTCCTACTTTACTTGTTTCAAGAATGTATGCTCATGTATGTTTTATCAGGCAAGACTATAAGCTCCTTGAGGGTAGGGATAGTGCCCTGTTTACCACACTATCCCTAATACCATGCATAGAATAGAGAGTCAAATGCTGGATTGACGGATGGATGAATGGATAGATGGCCAGATGGACAGTCGGGGCTGCATCACTGCCTTGAAACAGCAGCAGAAGACGAATGTAGATTTCACTGGCTGAAGCCCACAGGACAGGGCTTTCCCCAGAGGCCCATGGCCACATTTCCCCCGTTCCTGCTCTCGGAACCTAAAGCACTCTTGGCCTGCAGTCCCGGGTTTCACAATCACTGCCTATATTTGGACTGCATTCCTGATGTGGTTTCATCCTGCAGGTCTCTCTCTCTCACTCACTCACTCTTTCACAAGTCATTCTCAATCACCTTTAACCCACTCCTGCTCCTGACCTGGATCTCTAGCCCACCCCCAGGTTGGCTCAGTTTCTCAAAGAGCCACAGGCATGGGTGTCAGGCCCAGCTCAGCAGAAAGAACACATCTAGATGCACTGTTATCATAAAGTTCTGCTGACCTCTACTGTGGAACAGAATTCAGTCACCTCTGCTTCCATGTCTGTGCAGGATAAGCTCCCTTTGCTTTCACTCCATAGCCCCAAGTTTAGCCCAGAACTCACTCTCCTTCACCCATCCTCAAGAAGAGAAGGCACCGCTGGGAGCCTTTGTAAAACGTCACCATACCCACAAGCTGCAGCCATTTGTTCCCTCCAGCAAGACTGCAGATAATTTCAGCTGGACCTTCTCTTCTCACTCTGACCTCGAAGTAGATTTTGTTTCATTTGTTTGTTTTCACATCAGAACATGCTGGTTAGGAATACTGGCATCTATTTTCTTTTCAAAGTGAGACTGACACAACTCCACTTTGTGTAAGGAAATGTTTTCAACCTAAATGAGTCATTTGGTGGGAACAGTGAGTTCACAAGCCTGCATACAGGTCGACCCTTTACCAAGGAGTATAGCGGGTAGCACTGTGTGTGGGACTGACAAATATTAGGAACAATGAGATCTTGTCTTCCAAGTTGATATCCATCGCCGTAAGCAGGGAAAACAGGGAGAAAAATGGGGAGGGAGATAGTTTAAAACTCCGGGCCAGGGAGAGTTCATCCTTGGGGAGAATCCAGCTACACTAGTATCTTGCTATAAAATTTTGGGAGTGGAGGAGGTATTTAACTTCTAACCCTTGTTAATTCATTTGTGGTTGTCAGGATTAACTTGAATCACTTAGTACATGTAAAGCATTTGAAAAATGCTTAGTATATAGTAAGCATTCAATCAATGTAGCTGTTATTCTTTTATTTATTTATTTTTGAGACACAGTCTCCCTCTGTCATCCAGGCTGGAATGCAGTGGCATGATCTGAGTTCACTGCAACCTCTGCCGCCAAGGCTCAAGTGATCCTCCCATCTCAGCCTCCCAAGTAGCTGGGACTACAGATGCACATCACCATGCCCTGGTAATTTTTGTATTTTTGTAGAGATAGGGTTTTGCCATGTTGCCCAGGCTAGTCTCGAGCTCCTGAGCTCAAGCAATCCTCCTGCCTCAGCCTCCCAAACTGCTGGGATTATAGGCGTGAGCCACTGCACCCAGCCTGTTATTATTCTTTAGCATATAGGGGGCTGTGCTGCCCAGGGTAGGAGTCACTACCCACATATGGCTATTTAAATTGAAATTAATTAAAATTAATCGACATTAAAAATGCAGTTCCTCAGTTGTACTAGCCACCTTTGAAGGACTCAGTAACTACCCATGTCTAGCGGTGACTACATTGGATGGTGCAGATGAAGAGCAGTTCCATCCTGCAGAAGGTTCTACAGGACAGTGCTGATATGGAGATGAAGGAGTGGCTTGAAGCTAGAGAGTCTGTGTGACCCTGGGCTAGTTACTTCACGTCTCTGTGCCTCATTTCCTCGTTTGTAAAATGAGGACAATATAGCTACATGATTCAGTCATAATGAGGATTATCTGCTATGCAAGCACTCACAATAATGCTTATGGTAAACACTCACCAGATGGAGCCCTAGAATGGGGGACAGACACCCTTATGGTGCAGGGTGGATTGCTGCAAGGATTAGAAAGATTTTTATAGAAAGCACCTCCCACGGGGCCAAACATAGCAGACACTCAGTCCATTCACTTTTTTTCCTCAATAAATGTTCACAGAGCACCTATTATGGGCTAGGCATTCTTCTAGGCACCAGAGACATTGAAAAGAACAAAGGCTTTGCCCTCATGGGGCTTACAGTTTCACTAAAGGAGATGATTATTGCTTATGCTAACAGGAACACCAACATGTCCAGCATATTACATGGTCTCAGCAATGAAAAAGAAACGTCAACCTTTGCTACCCACAAAGGCGGGGTCTGATAAAAGGGCTCTAACAAATGAATAGATGCAAAGATGAATGAATGAGGGTGTGGGGAGGAGGCTCAATAATGCACAAGCAATGAACTGGGCCCTGGGTGGACCCAGAGTTAATTACCCCAAGGTGGATGGATGTGGCTAACTCAGCTGTCGCCAGGTGACACTCATAAATGATCATAAAGCGGTCGGCAAACAGTGCTATGTATAAAACCTTAATCATCATGAACAGGAATCTTAAAATCCAAATGACTGGGATAAACAAGGCCTTTGCGCACATGCCCTCTGGCTTCTATTCTGGACTCTGCTCTGACTCATCCTGTGGGCTAGGGCTGTTCACTCAGCTGAGGGACCAAACAGCCTTTCGCTGGCCCTGGACAAATGGAACCCCCTCCTAAGAGGGAGGTGTCCCGCTGCCTAGAAAACTCCTCCCCAGCCCTTGGACTCACCTGCCGGCCTGAGCGACGTGCCTTCTGGTGCTGGTTCTATAAATTCATGGCAAGGGGCTTTCCCAGGAGGCGGCAAGTGGCACCATGTGCCTGCCTGCGTTTCTATTTCCAAAATCTGAAAACTCCGTCTCATAGGTTTGCAGCTCCCTAACAGCTAAATGTCATGGGATGGAGCCACGTTGAATCACTGGATCTACTTCTTACCAGCAGGCTGGGCCTCAGGAAGTTATTTCGAGTCCTGCAGTCCCGATCGCTCCTTTTTTGTTTGGTAAGTAAAAATAGTGCATGCTTCCCAACACTGTTAGTAGGATTACATGAGAGAACTTAAATAAAGTGCCCAAGTCTTTGGTAGGACCTAGCTTATGTCCTATCTAGTATGCCAAGATGGCTAGACAAGAAGAGGAGACACAGCGAAAGTCCCAGTGCAGTCACTATCAGGGCCACCTGGTCTACCTGCGCCTTGCCCAATTCCCTCCTCATTCAACGGAAAGAGTCAAACCGGATCCGTGCTGCACACCCTGAAATCTCTCACAGCACACTACCCGCTCAATTTTCCCACAAGCATGGTGCGTTTCATCCTGCTGAAAAGAATACAAAGCATATGGAAATTCAGTGCAAGAATTCATACCAGCAGCCTCGTCCATCTGCATAAGCCTCAGTTCCAAATGCTGACAACAGGCCTCTCGCTCATTACAGGTCTCACATGTGCACGGGTGTGTGGGCACGGCACCCCGCCATCCACGGGACTGAGAGGGAAATGACCACCATGGCCTGCCTCACTGGAAGCAGCAACACCTGAGAAATGACACGTTTGGAACGCAGGTCATATATGGTTTCTATTCACATACTAAAATAAATAGCCAAGTTTTAATGTAAAAATGCCTGTCTTGAATATCACACTTCAAGATGAGATGATGTCCAAGGTTCTACCTGTGTCTGATCTTCTACAAGGATTCCTGCTAGGAATTCACCTGGTGGGGAGGACGGGGCTGAAATGAGCTTAGGTGATGCTTCCCCACGTGGCCTAAAACGATTACTGTCCACTTCTCCCCTCACTGTCCCAGCCAGCAGCTGCCACCCCGTGCCCTCCTCTTGCCCATGGTCCTCCCTAGCATGTTCTTACTTGAATTACAGGCAATTTCCATTCCTCCGAACAGGTGGATTCCTCCCATCAAAAACGTTTCTGTCCATCTTATTAAACTCCTTCATCTGATGTCCCTTTCTAGTGATTCCGCAACCCCTGGTTTGGTCATCCAGAAATCACCAATCACGTCAAATCCCACTCATCACGCATTTTCTGAACGTCTATGGCAAGCACAGCACATAGACACGCCAATGACCTTCAAGGGCTCAAAACTAAACGGGAGGGGAGTTGCAAGGTTCACAGATTAACGGCACAACGAAAGAGAGAGCCGCTAGTACTTCAACAGAATTCTAAGATGCCAGGCATTCAGGGCAGGACAGGCTGATTCCAAAGGTGGGGGTGTGGAAAGAAGGGTCATGGACTAGGCTCCAAAAGTGAACAGCACGTAGACAGGAAGAGTGAAAGGGGGAAGCGGGGGAGATGCTTTCACTTGAAATCCAACTTTCTGATCAGTGCTCATCACTCAGGCCCTTTCTTACCCTTGGAGCCAACGCCTCTGGATCCACTTAAGCTTTCTACTGTATCCTCCTCTGGTCTTTCCGTTGGCTACTCCATGCTTGATCTGACCCTGCAGGCCTACTCACCTTCCCTATGCGCAGGGCCCTGACCCAAAACAGCACTCTGTGAGTTGGCATTAAGCATGGCAAGGCTAAAATTAGGACTGTTTCCATAGATATCTACACTTCTCTTCAGCAAATGTGTTCAGCGCCCATATGGAAAAAAAAATGCATTTTCCATTCTGACTGCAAAGCAAACCAGAGGTCCAGGAAATTGAAGTCTGCTCACATCTGGATGTGCCTCTGAGCTTCGCAACCCCATGGGAAGGAAAAGAGGAGCCTCCTTGGGTCTGTGCAGTGGTTTGCAGGAAAACTACAAAAGCCATTTGTCCTCACTGGATGAGAAAACACCAGGCAGGAAAGGAGGGGTAGCCACCGTGGGAAGCACTCACATGTCCAGACCACCAGCACATACATGCACACACTCATGTCATCCTGGGAAGGGGGTCCCTTCTGGGAGGTGGTCCTCCTTTCTCCTCATTTCAGAGATGAGGCAATGCAGACCAGGAAAACTACGTAACTCAGTGGCCCTGGAAGACGAGCCACATCACTGTGAAAAGATGGGAAATGGAAATTCAAAGATGTTCAGAGAACTGCCCAAAGACAGCCCACAAAGGGCCGTCATCAGGAGGACAGGGAAGCCAGAACAGAAACGGTGATGTTGATGGCACAGCTCTGTTTTACGTTCTGTGTTCAATGCTTCATGTGGAGTCTCGCATTTCATCCTAGTTATGAGTTGACTTGCGTATCCCCCAGAAAGATGCATTGAAGTCCCAACCTCACTCAGAATGTAACCTTATTTGGACCCAAGTTTACTGCAGATGAAATTCAGTTAGGATGAGGTCATACTGGAGAAGCGTGGGCCCTGAACTCAGTCTGATTGGTGTCTTTATAAGATGATGGCCATGTGATGAGACATAGAGAAAGAACTCCAGGGATGACAGGGGCTCAGAGTGATGCATCTACAAGCCACAGGGCCAAAGGGAGCTGGCAAACCCTGAGAAGCCAGGCAGAGGCCAGGAGGGACACCCCATGGGTTTCAGAGAGCATGGCCTTGCCCACACACCTCTGGCTTCTGGGATCGAGAGACGTTATTGTCTCATTGCTGTTGTTTTGAGACATCCAGTTTGCTTCAGCAGCCTTCAGACAATTCAATTCTATGAAGACAGGTACTGACACAGTTGGGTTTTACACATGAAATCACTAAATCTTCATTAACAACAAATAATGCCAGTGACAGATATCAACATGGTACCAAGTGCTTTACAGACAAACTCATTTTATCCCCACAACAACCCTAACCTCACAACAACCCCATGACTGTCCCCCACCTTTTTTTTTTTTGGAGACAGTCTTGCTCTGTTGCCCAGGCTGGAGTGCAATGGCGAAATCTCAGCTCACTGCAACGTCCACCTACTGGGTTCCAGCAATTCTCCAGCCTCAGCCTCCCGAGTGGCTGGGGTTATAGGCACCTGCCACCACACCCGGCTAATTTTTGTATTTTTAGTAGAGACAGGGTTTCCCGATGTTGACCAGTCTGTTTTGAAATGCTGACCTCAGGTGATCTGCCCACCTCTGCCTCTCAAAGTGCTGGAATTTCAGGAATGAGCCACCACACCCTGCCTGTCCCATTTTAAAGGAGGGAAAACTGACACAAACAGATGGAAAAACGTTCCATGCTCATGGTTAGGAAGAATCAGTATCGTGAAAATGGCCATACTGCCCAAAGTAATTTATAGATTCAATGCTATCCCCATCAAGCTCCCATTTACCTTCTTCACAGAACTGGAAAAAACACCTTAAACTTCATATGGAACCAAGAAAGAGCCCCCATAGCCAAGACAATCCTAAGCAAAAAGAACAAAGCTGCAGGCATCACACTACCTGACTTCAAACTATACAAGGCTACAGTAAGCAAAACAGCATGGTACTGATACCAAAACAGAGATATAGACCTTTAGAACAGAACAGAACACAGCTATTGGAAGTAACACCGTACAGCTATAACCATCTGATCTTTGACAAACCTGACAAAAACAAGCAAGGGGTAAAGAATTCCCTGTTTAATAAATGGTGTTGGGAAAACTGGCTAGCCATGTGCAGAAAACAGAAACTGGACCCCTTCCTGACACCTTACACTAAAATTAACTCCAGATGGATTAAAGACTTAAACATAAGACCTAACACCATAAAAAC
>CAUYQU010009715.1:0-14338 GCA_963574635.1 Cheracebus regulus | reverse complement strand
CTTCCACAATGATTGAACTAGTTTACACTCCCACCAACAGTGTAAAAGTGTTCCTATTTCTCCACATCCTCTCCAGCATCTGTTGTCTCTAGATTTTTTAATGATCGCCATTCTAACTGGTGTAAGATGGTATCTCAATGTAGTTTTGATTTGATTTGTTTCCTGCCTTTTTAAATGATTGCCGTTCTAACTGATGTGAGATGGTATCTCATTGTGGTTTTGATTTGCATTTCTTTAATGATCAGTGATGATGAACATTTTTTCATATGTTTGTTGGCTACATGAAAGTCTTCTTTTGAGAAGTGTCTGTTTATTTCCTTTGACCACTTTTTTGGATGGGGTTGTTCGGTTTTTTTCTTGTAAATTTGTTAAGTTCTTTGTAGATTCTGGATATTAGCTCTTTGTCAGACAGATAGATTGCAATTTTTTTCCCCCATTCTGTAGGTTGCCTGTTCACTCTGATAATAGTTTCTTTTGCTGTGTAGAAGCTCTTTAGTTTAATTAGATCCAATTTGTGTATTTTGGCTTTTGTTGCCATTGCTTTTGGTGTTTTAGTCATGAAGTCTTTGCCCATGCCTATGTCCTGAATAGTTGTTCCTGGGTTTTCTTGTAGGGTTTTTATGGTTTTACGTCTTACATTTAAGTCTTCTAATGCACATACTACATTTCTCAAATTAGGCTGTGAATTGATAAATTGATGTCCATTTATTTATTAGCTGTCTTTTATAGATTTGTACTTCTAATTCAATAACATAGCCTGCGTATTTCAATAATGAATAAATATTACTGTTGATTTAAAGCTTCTGAAACAACCTTGTCTGTGTTCAAACTTCTCTGGCACCCATACAACATTACAGTAATTCTCTAATGCCAGGAATTATCTTTCTTATCAGAATCATCTAAGAGTGTGAGTTTTTAATGAAAATTTATTTATGGATTTACTGATATAATTAAGGATGTGCATTGTGACTGACCTACTAATCGTCTATACTAATGTAGTTAAATAGGGAGAATTTATAGACCTTGTGATTCTGACTGAAATGATAATGTAGGTCATGAAATATTTCAAGCCCATCTCAAAGGCATAAATACCTTTCTCAAGTTTATTAGCTGTACTTAAGTTAAATAAAGATGGACAGTTAAGGTGTGATAATGATTCAGCTCTCTTTTATTTTGCAAGCTAAAATAGGAAAAAAATTGCTCTGGAGGAAATATGTAAAATAAAATGCCCAACATCAGTGAGATTTCTCTGTTTGCCTTCCAGTTGTGCTATTTTGATAAACATTCTCTATGTTGACTAAGTATTAACATTCAACTTTATTTTCTACTTACAGTACCTCCTACTTCCAATTTAAATAGGAGACTTAATATATAGTTCTGATTGTGTCTGTACATATCACAGGTTAGAAAGAAATACATATTTCACATATTAGTAATTAATTCATCCTCCTGAGTTTCCTGTGTAGCCAAGAAGTAGAAATTCTCCTTTCTGTTTTGTTCTCCAGCATCTACATCTTGACTTTGTGGGGCAATGATGCTATTATCTGTGCTGTTCGGTAGGATCAGAACCTCCATACCTCAGATATACCTTATGAGCTAACTTCTCTTTCCTGAAGATCTGCTACATCAATTCCAATGTGCCAAACATGTTCAATTTCCTCTCCAAGACCAAGACTGTCTCCTGTAATGGCTGCATCTTACAATTCTACACCTCCCTTTCACTTTGTGCCACAGAATTCTTCTACCTGGCCCTCATGGCATTTGATAGATATGTTGCCATCTGTCATCCACTACACTATCCCACTATAATGACCAGGAAATTCTGCAAAACTCTTGTGTCTGCTGCTGGGTTAGGGGTTTCCTCTGGCTGGTAATACATGCTACTCTTATCTCCCAAGTTCTGTTTTGTGGTTGAAATGTCATTGATCATTACTTATGTAATCTAGGGGCAATGCTGACCATATCATGTGTCCCTGTCCTCAAGACAACTCTGACTTGTATCACTTTCAGTGCTGTGATACTCTTCATCACTTTGTTTTACATCCTTGCATCCTATACTCTGGTTCTTCGAGCTGTGGTTCATGTTCCCAAAGGTTCAGGTAGGAAAAAAGGCTTCCTCACATGTGTCTCCCACCTGGTGGGGGTGTCCCTATTCTGTGGCTCAGCTATGGTGATGTATGTAAGCCCAGGAGCAGCCAGTCAGCCTGGGCTACAGAAATTTGTGACTGTGTTCTGTTCAACTGTGATGCCACTTTCAAACCCTCTGATTTATAGCCTCAGAAATAAGGAGATGAAAGTTGGCCTGGGAAAAGTTATGTGTACAGTTTAACATTTATACATGAATGAGAGACACCTTGATGGGATAAAATTTCTTTTAAGTCCTGTTGTAAAGATTAAATAAAAAATTATGCTTAAAAGAAAAGATATACCTGAAATGGATCTCTTGCAGACAGTAGAAGGATGAGTCTTATTTATTTATTTTTAAGTGAAAAGGAATCACAGAAAGGAGAAATTTAATTTTCCCTGGAATCAGAGCAAAGTAATTATAACTAACATTTGCATGGGGCTCTTAAATTTATGAAAACTGCTGTTACACAAGGAGGAGCACATAGAACCATCCTAATGTATGATGGAGTGTAGAGAGAATGTGGGAGTCCTGAAAGGAGATAAAATTAGAAATGCAGGAATTTCAGTCTGCTAAATATGATGAGCTTGACCTCATAGGTGAGAAGTAATATTTAAAGATTGAATCCATGGAAGGGACATGATAAGATTTTTATTTTTGAAAATTTGCCATTTTCACACAGATGTCCCTTGCAGCACTATTCACAATAGCAAAGACAGGGAATTCACCTAAATGCTCATCAATGATAGACTGGATAAAGAAAAGGCAGCACATATATACCATGGAATACTATGCAGCCATAAAAAAGATGAGATCATGTCCTTTGCAGGGACATGGATGAAGCTAGAGGCTATCACCCTTCGTAAACTAACAAAGGAACAGAAGCCTAAATACCACATGCTCTTACCTATAAGTGGGAGCTAAATGATGAGAACACATGGACACAGAGATGGAAACAATACACATTGGGGCCTTTCAGAAGGTGAAGAATGGGAGGAGGGAGAGGATTAGGAAAAATAACTAATGGGTACTAGGCTTAATACCTGGGTGATGAAATAATCTGTATAACAAACCCTCATGACACACATTTACCTATGTAACAAACCTCACTTGTACCCCTGACTTTCAAATAAAAGTTAAAAAAAAATATGACATTTTAAAGTTGAGATTCTGTGCTGTTTAATTGTTAGATATTACCATTTGGCTCCTTCTCAACTGTGTTGTAAACTATCTAATTAACTTTAAGGAGAAGGTGAATTCAAATTAATTGCATTGTTGAAATCTTTTGAGAATTTCACAATTCCCCTTGCAAACATTGCCAACATCTCAAAGTATTAAAAAATCATGTTGAGAAATCTGTTTACATTAATGTGGTCAGAGTTAAAATTGATTAATGGCTTGGAATTTCAATTGGGTAGGCATTCAATTAAAACCATATCTTATTTCTAATTGTGCATGCTCAAACTAACATTTTAGAACTTTAATTCACCTTAGAACCAAAGAGAAGAATAATCCCTGAGGCCTCTGTCACGTATTGGCATCTGAACATTAGGGATACTATAGTTAATAATAATGTACTAAACATTTCAAAATAGCTAAGAGAGAGGATGTTGAATGTTCTCATAGCAAAAATTATAAATGTTTGAGGTGATGAATATGCTAATTACTCTGATTTATTACACAACGTATACATGTATTGAAGTATCACTTTTTATCCCATCAATATATATGTTAAAGGAAATCATATTCAAAATCAAATACAACCTAATGGTGATCTTGTGGTAAATGTATTCACTAACATTCACTTCCTATTTCTTCCTAGTAATTGTTCAGTCTCAAAAAATTATTTTCCTAATTTCTTCCTCTTATTTTAGGATTAAACCTTTAAAGAAAATAAGCCACTGAATTATATGTTGATAGAGCCATTCTCAACTTGTTTTCTTTATACATTCTTCAAAATGTAAAAATATCAGGTTCAATTGGTTGCATTCTTCTCCAAACAATTTTTTTTAAAGCGGATCAAATATGAAGGAAGTTTATTTATTTATTTCTTTAATTTTTTTTTGAGACGGAGTCTTGCTCTGTCACCCAGGCTTGCGTGCAGTGGTGCAATCTTGGTCCACTGCAACCTCCGCCTCCCAGGTTCCAGTGATTCTCCAGCCTCAGCTTCCTGAGTAATTGGGATTACAGTCGAGTGCCACCACACCCAGCTACTTTTTGCATTTTTTGGTAGAGATGGGGTTTCAACATGTTGGCAGGCTGGTCTTGAACTCCTGACCTCAGGTAATCTACCCACCTCAGCCTCCCAGAATACTGGGATTACAGGAGTGAGCCATCGTGCCCTGCTGAAAGAAATTATTTATTGCTCACTTAAAATCCAAATGGGTGTTCCTGATTGGCAGGTTCTTCAAGTGCTGATCCTGGAATTCTGGACTTCTCTTTGACTTCCCCATCTTCAGTAAGTGTTTTTCAATGTCATTGTGCTCAACGGTATCAAAAATCATCAAGGTCCTAGTATGGGTAGGGCCCGAAGTGTTGCACAGAAGTTTTAATTATTTTCTATGAACTAGAACTCAGTCACATGATCATACCTTACTCCAAGGGGCACTTAGAAATGTGATCTACACTTGAAAAAGAGGAAATGGATTTGTTGTTCTCACACAATTGATGTCTTAACTTCTGGGTTGACTAACATTTGATCTATATGTAGAGAAAAAGTTTATAAGAAATAAAGATGGGTAGCTCTGTGGATCTCTGGGAATAGGATACTTCTGGATTTAGTGGGCAAGATCTTCAAACTGCCAATTGGGCAACATGGATGAAAATCTGTGGGTCTAGATTTCTGAGATTAACAAAGTTTGATAATTGTTCTTTAGAGATAGGATTATCTCTGAAGATGAAACATACTCAAGCCTGTATAATGCAAGTTAATTGTCCCCATTGCTCCCAGAATTGAGGTCTCCAGAGACAGAGCGTTGGAGTCTGGAAGGGATAAGTAATGAGGAATGGGGAGATCTGTGGCATGTTGTATATCTGAGTAAAATTTGTAAGGGGCCTTTGTGAAGAAAACAACCAAAAGGTGCTTTACTTAGAGGCTGACGATTTGACTCTTGGGCTACATTTTGGATATGGAGTTATGGGCAGGTGGAGCAGTAACTTCTCCATATCTCAAAGTCCACCTTGTTTTAGATATTGGTATAAAAAGGAGCATGCATTTTCATGACTAGTTTCCTTCAAACAGTTTTCTTATTACATAAGGTTTATTTGACATGGAATTAAGAATTTTTTGTTTTGTCGAATTGTAATTTTGTCTTGCAGATCATCTTCAAAAGGATTATCTTCTTAGAAGACAGGCAAATGGGAGTCATTGCTGCCCATGTAACTAGTTCAGGCTTAATTTGCTAGTCAATGAAAAACAAGATATACCAGAAGAATGAAATGATCAAAGCTTTATGGAAACAGCATTTTGCAAGACCATTTGGTGCAGGTTTGGGCAATAATTTGGACTAACTCTCCTGTTTATTGTTCTCTTTCACACAGAAACAGGATAGCGCATCTTCACTCATTGTGTGTGACTTGGAGAGAAAGCTTTGTAAGTGGTAGCTAATTTATTTCATGAAATATAACATTCTGATTCAAAAGAGTCAAAAGAAAATCGGACTGGGGAATCTAAGAGATATCCTAACATGACCCTTCAGTAGGCTGATGTTTTGGAACAGAAGGGTCCTTAGCGCATAACTATTGTGCTGGGAGCGGCTCTCGCCTGTGAGATGTCCCACGCAGAGAACTATCTGTGGCTAACGGAAAGTGAAACCTTGCTTTTTTTTTTTTCCTCCTTCTCTTCCTCTGCCTCTTGGGCAGCACTTAATTACCACTGTCCCTTCTCTGGTATTTGTTTGTATATACATTGCCCCAGGTCAAACCATTTTACATTTTTTCCTTGGGCTATTGAAATAATTTCCAAATGTTTTTTTTTGCTAATTTTATTAACCTACACCAAATGGTCTTGCAAAATGCTGTTTTCATAAAGCTTTGATTATTTCATTATTCTACTAGTACATCTTGTTTTTCCTTGACTAGAAAATTAAGCTTGAACTAGTTAGATTGGCAGCAAGTCCTCTGCCATGTGATTACCACATCTTTGTAGCTTATATCTCACAACTTTTTTGCAAGTACACTTGTACTTTTTTAGACTCTTCTCTGGATATATATTTTTTGTATCTAAATCTTTCTACATTATTATTATATGCAAATAATATTCTGTCTCCATCACTGACCATGAAAAATTCTCTCTTTTGTTATGGTTCATTTTCTTCTCAAATGCCTTTTTAAATTTTTTCCAAAGGGATATTATCTGTATGTCTCAGACAACCACAAAAAGTTATTTTTGCCACATTCTATTGCTACTCTGTCAATGGCAGCATTATGATATAGGTGGAGGGATGCCTTCATCAACCCCATAATCTGTATTAGCTTCTCAGGAAGTTATCACAAGCATACAATTTAAGTAAAAAAAGTAATATCTTTGCTATGCAAATTATGTTCCAAGGTAGATCTCCTCAGATCTCTTCCAATAAATATATGCTCCAAATCCTCCTCTATATAGAACTTTTGGAACCATCAACATACTGCTTGAAGTTTCTTTGAACAAAAGGTATTTGACGTAAGCTCTGTAAGATTAGGAACTTTTTTTTTTTTTTGAGAAGGCATCTCACTCTTGTTGCCCAGGCTGGAGTGCAGTGGCGTGATCTTGGCTCACTGCAACCTCTGCTTGCTGGGTTCAAGCGATTCTCCTGCCTCAACCTCCTGAGTAGCTGGGAGTACAGGTGCTTGCCACCATGCCTGGTTAATTTTTTTGTATTTTTAGTAAAGACAGGGTTTCAGTGTGCTAGACAGGATAATCTCAATCTCCTGACCTTGTGATCCAGCCACCTTGGCCTCCCAAAGTGCTGGGATTACAGGCATGAGACACTGTGCTTGACCGGGATTCTTTTTATTTTATTCATTGTTCTTTATCTTCTAAAACAATAAATTGCAAAACAACTCTTTATTGAATAAAGTAGGAAGGAATGGAGATAAAAAGGAAAGAACAGCTCATGCTTCCAAAGGGAAGATAACATTATCACAAATGTAAATTGAAGAAAATAAACATATATTTGTTCTCCAGAAGAAGAGATAGAAGAGAGACAGTGTAGAATTTCTGTGATTCTTACTATCTCTGTCACCTCTACAGGCCAGACCAATGAGGACCTTGGAGACTACTAATATCTCCGGATTTGTGAATGAGTTCATCCTCCTGGGCTTCCCCTGCCACAGGGAGATCCAGATCCTCCTTTTTGTCATCTTCTCCCTCATCTACCTTCTGACTCTCATGGGTAACACATCCATCATCTGTGCTGTGTGGTCAAGCCAGAAACTCCACACGCCCATGTACATCCTCCTGGCCAATTTCTCCTTCCTGGAGATCTGCTACGTCAGTTCTGATCTGCCTATAATGTTGGCCAATCTCACCTCCCAGACACAGAGCATCTCCTATGCTGGCTGCCTGCTCCAGTTCTACTTCTTCTCCTCCATGTGTGCTGCGGAGTGCTTATTTCTGTCAGCGATGTCTTTTGATAGGTTTCTTGCCATTTGTAGACCTTTGCACTATCACACCTTGATGACTCATCACCTTTGTGCTCGGTTTGTGGTCTTCTGCTGGGTGGGTGGTTTTCTCTGGTTACTGACCCCTTTGACACTAATATCTCAGGTGCCCTTCTGTGGTCCAAACACTATCGACCATTTTCTCTGTGATCTGGCACCTTTGCTGGCACTGTCTTGTGCTCCAATACCTGGAATTACTCTGACTTGTGGTATCATTAGCTCTCTCATCATCTTTCTTACCTTCTTGTATATCCTAGGGACTTATTTCTGTGTCCTAAGCACAGTGCTACAGGTGCCCTCAGGCTTAGGAAGGCATAAGCCTTTCTCAACTTGTGCCTCTCACCTTGCTGTAGTGTCTCTCTTCTATGGCTCCCTTATGGTGATGTATGTTAGCCCAGGTTCTGGCGACAATCGTGGGATACAGAAATTTGTGACCTTGTTCTATGCTTTGGCAACTCCATTCTTTAATCCCCTAATCTACAGTTTCCGGAACAAAGATATGAAAGAGGCACTAAAGAAATTTCTGTATGTGTTACAGTAGGAAATTTCAAAAGGATCCAAGAGTCAAATTTAATATAATGCATCATTAATGTTTAGAGGATGAAAGATCATGGGACCAATGAGATCATGCTTTTTTTTCCCCATTTTATTCTACTTTTATATATTGGGAAGATAATTTGAAAGAATTTATTGGACCCATGGTTTCAGTCTTAGGAAGTTATTCCTATTATGTTCCAGATATGTTTGTACCTTATATAGATTTCTTTATTTGCAATTCAACTTAAAAATATTTTCATCTCTTTCTCTAAAACTGAGCTTTTGCTTACTCTTTTGGTTTTCAACACATACTGCTTGGTATGTTTCAACATCCTCAGATTCTGCCTTCATTGAAGCAAGTTGTTCTTTTTGAGAGCGTAGCAATGGTTGAATGTATTGCAACTATACAAATAGTTTACCACTGATCCTTCAAATTACCAGATTAAAACACACACATGGTCGGTCCGGTGGCTCATGCCTGTAATCGCAGCACTCTGGGAGGCTGAGGTGGGCGGATCACCTGAGTTCGCGACCAGCCTGACCAACGTGGAGAAACCCTGTCTCTACTAAAAATACAAAATTAGCCTGGCATGGTGGCAGGCGCCTGTAATCCCAGCTACTCGGGAGGCTGAGGCAGGAGAATTATTTGAATCTGGGAGGCAGAGGGAGGTTGCAGTGAGCTGAGATTGCACCATTACACTCCAGCCTGGGGAACAAGAGCAAAACTCCGACTCAAAAACAACAAACAAAACAAAACAAAAATAGAAACACACACACACACACACACACACACACACACACACACACACACACCCAAAACCCTCAACAATTCAGGGACAAAAGCCTCAGGGACAATTTTAAGGCTCTGTCTTTGTATTCTTTTTAATTTGAAATATACCTTTCAGGACCAACAAGGGTCTTCAATTATATTATGTTGACTTGCTTGACACCTCACATTTTGCCAATGCTAACACTTTAGCATATGCAGATACAAGAAGGTCACTTGATACCCAGTGTAAGCCAAAGAGTGATAGAATTTGTGAGATCACTGCCAATCTAGGCCTATTGTGCACTTATTTGTTGTGTAGTTCTTTGGAAAACTCTGAAAGTGTTCCTCAGGGGTGATTTCTACCCTCTAATTTCTTGTTTTTGTAGAGTTGTGGGAGATCAGTCAGTATGGTTGGAAAGATTGTAAAGTTACAGAATATAGTCACAAACCTTGGAAGGCCGAGAGGTTTGCAAAGTTTTAATAGCAGTTTTGGCTGAGAGCAGTCTAATCTCCTTTACCTTTAGTTGATAAAGAAAAGCATATAAGTAGGGAATGTGGGGAGGGACCACGCCGTAGGGTGGGAAGCCGCAGCAGCTGGCACCCGAAGCATTGGGGCAGGGACGGGCACTGAGTCCTCACGTACTCCGTGAGAACCACCTGCGCCTTTTCCTGCAGGCTCTCCACGTGGGCGAGTCCGAGAGGCCACAGGCGTCGGGCGTGAAGAGCTCGGTGGCCTTGAGGTAACGGACCTGACCGAACCGACCTGCAGGCGGCCCAGCTTGTCCACCTGCTCCTAGGAGGCGCGCACTTAGTCCATAAAGGCCACGGCGGGTTCGGAGGCCATGGGCGCGGCGTGGAGGCCGCGGCAGCCAGCAGTGGCGCCCTGTGCAGGGGCAGCACAGTCAGCACCGAGTTCGTCACGAAGAGCTCGCTCTTGCTCCAGCTCAGGCGCAGCGGCGCCACCTGGCCGGCCACCCGCAGCTCAGGGGAAGAAGGGCGCGTGGCGCGGCCTCTCCACCGTGCTGAAGAGCAGCCGTGAAATTTTTAATAACACTTTTATTTAACCCAATTCACCCAAAATAGTATTTCAACATGCAATTAGTATAAACACTATTAATGAGATGTTTGCATTCTTTCATCCCACATGTGTTCAAAATTGATATTTGATTTTATACTTAGAGCACATCTTAATCAGGACTAGTCACACTCCAAGGGCTCAGTAACCACATGTGGGTCGTGGCCACGGTATTGGACAGTACAGGTTAAAAAGAGGTCTACGGACTCAATACAGAGCTCAAATAATATTGAGGTTAAACTAACAGTGAATGACTTTAGTTTTCAGAATAAAGTTTCCTTGCCTGGAGAGAACAAGTATGCTCTTATTTCACGGATTTTCCTGATTCAAATACAGATTTTGGTGGGCGAAAGAACCCACCGAGAGTGCTACATGGTGGAACTAGTGATCTTACACATCCATGCACCATCTCCTGGGAAAGTCTTTCCTGAAGAACTGTAGCTTCAGCTTCATTGTCCTAATTTGTCCTAGATTGACAGAAGTACCGGCAGACCTAGCTGAAATTTCCCTTTCAGACGTTGCTTTATAGGTGAGAGTACAGAGTGGGTGGGAGGGTCAATTAGTTGTGGAACAATACTTAGGTATAATCCAATTTACACATCCATTCAAAACCCCGAGATTTTGCTTTTATATGTAAATGTACAAAAAGAGGGCTTAGAAATACATCCACCAAACTAAACATTGCTGAGGAGACAAGTATGTGTGTAGAGGTGTGGAGATGTGAGAATTTTTATTATTTTGTACTTTTTTTGTCTTTATGGTAATTATTTACTATAAAATAAGTGATTTGTATGATTAAAAAAATAGACTAAATGGAATATAAGTCATTTCAGTGTAGCTAAGCAAGCCCCAGTTACTAAACCTTTTATGTACACAACATTTAGACTAAAACCAAAAATATTTTAATTTAAAACATTTCAATTTTATATATGAACATCTTTTTCAGGCACAATTAGAACTTAGATACAAGTGAGGATTTTAGTTATTCAGTTAATTATGGTCCACTGACCCCCCCACCCCCAGTCTAAGAATTTTTGGCTTAAAGTGAAAGAGTACGTGAAGAATCATCTATAGCCATTCTTCACTAGTTCTAAGAAGGATAAAAGGCAAGTGCACAACATTAAATTTCACTGCAGATTACAGAGATTTTCCAGATGATAATTTATTTCCATTTAGTTTAATTTTTTCTCTCAGAACTCCAGATAATGCAGTACTAACTTATAAGAAGCACAGCATCTTCTAACAGCATTCATCATGAGATAGACAAGTCCTCAACTACCCAAGGGACATTTTTTTTACCACTTACTCATCCTGCTCCCCTTTCACTGCTGTTGCATAGGTGGATAATTTAATTTCTACTCCGTGTAATCTTTAGAGGGAACATAGCTCAGAGATATTATGGGATAGTCAAAATGAATGGCTTGTTTTAGATGATATTTTGTGTGTGTGTGTGTGTGTGTGTGTGTTTGCTGCCCAGTATCTTGATCCCTTTTTTATGTTTGATGTAAACCCAGTATTATCAGGCTTGGAGCTTCTATTTATGTAATTGTTGTTGATATTGCCAAATATTAGCTCTCCCAGCTTCCTTTGCACTAAAGGCGTAAGAATGTACTCTTGGCTCTACCAGATACAGCTATACTGGGCTTTGAATCAAGAAGCAGAAGTAGGAAGGGCAGCAAAGTTGAAATGTTGGCATAAAAAATGACAATGAAGAAGATAGCACACTTATTGTAGAAAAGACAAGTTCCTAGAACAGCATGACAGTAGTGCTTATGTCGCATCTTGGTGGCCCACGGCACAGCCATGGCTGCAGTCATGTTGATTTTTCATTAACATTTCTACATGGTGGTTTGCATATGTATGTTTGAATTTGAGCCTCAACTCTTGATTCTTCAGCTTTCTTTGGTTCTGTGAGATTCCTGCTACTCCATCAATAAATCCTTTTCATTGACGTAATCAGCCACAGTCAGCTTTTATCGGATGTAAGAAAGAACCCTGGCAGAATTATACTCTAATAGAGTTAGCTCAGGTAGGTATACTCTCTACAATCTGCAGAGGGCAAGAAGAAACTAACACTTTGGGATTGCAGAGTGCTCTGAATTCTCCACAGTGGTCTGTGAAGCTTTATCCCTTAACATGTTTTATTATAGAAAATATTCCAAAAGTCAAAATAACTTGGAAGAGGATTTTAAGATGTCTGTGTGTGTCTGTTTTTTTTCCATTTAGCATAATATTCTACAGGTTCACCCACATTGTCACTAATGGCAGAATTTCTCTGTTTTTAAGGGCCAAATAGTATTCCACTGTGTATATATATTATATTTTGTTTACCTACTCATCTGATGACGGATATGTAGGTTGCTTCCTGTCTTGGTTATTGTGAATAATGCTGCAATGAATTTGGGAGTGCAGATATCTCTCTGAAATACTGATTTCAATTTCTTTGGATATGTACCCAGAAGTGAAATTGCTTAATCATATGGTAATTCTATTTCTGGTGTTTTGTGGAACTTCTATACTGTTTTCGATGGTTATATTAATTTACATTTCAATAGACAGTACACAAATGTTTCCTTTTCTCCTCATCCTCATCAATACTTATCTTCCATTGTTTCGATGACAGCCATTCTAACAGATATGAGGTGATAGCTCATTCAGTTGAACTCTTAAAAGTAGAGAGTAGAATGGTGGTCAACTGAGGCTGGAGGGAGAGGTGGCTGAGGGAAGGAGAGATGTTGATCAAAGGGTACAATTCAGTTAGATGGGAGGAGTAGGATTTAGTGATCTTTTTCATAGAATGGTGACTATAATAAATAATAATGCACTGTATATTTAAAAACTACTAAAAGAGTGGATTTCAAATGTTTTAACCACAAAAAGTGAGTATAGATGAATTTATTAATTAGCTTGATTTAATCATTTCACAATGTAAACGATTATCAAAACATCAAATTATATCCCATAAATATATAATTTGCATGTGTTCATTAGATATAAAATTTAACAAATACAATAACAAAAGAGGTATATGTTCATAGAAAAAACTTAAATATGAAGTCTAATGTAGTTTGGATGTTGTTAGTCAAAAATAAACTTTCTCTTCAATGTATTGGAGATATCATCACAAACACCACCCCCTAATTTTTGTGCCTTAGTTAAAAATATGAAAATTTGAGAGTGTTGGCAGATGATCAGGTTAAGTAAAGAAGTGGTGACTGCTTTAAGGTAGCTTATATTTTGGTTGATAGAGTAGATTCCCTGGCTTCCCATGGTTATTTTCTGTAACAGTAAATGTTCCTTTAAGCTCAGAAAGTATAGAAGCCCAGGTTTGAGTATGAAATTTAATGATTTGGCATGTATGAATGTATGCATGCCTTCTATGTATTCTCTTCAGAGCCAGACCAGGAATTTCCCTTAAGAAATTATACCACTTCTTGGGAGAGATCCAAGATGGCGGATTAGCAACAGCTCAGGCATGTGGCTCCCAGTGAAAGTGCAGAGAACGAGTGGACGCCGCACTTTCTGACGAATTTTTGTTGCCCACAGACTGGGAGATTTCCAGCAGAGGAGCCACACGGGTCGCCAGCGCGACTCTTTTGGCCAGGGCGGCTGTTTTGCCAGCGCCCCAGTGCAGCGCTTCCTGGTGCGGAGTGTACGGGACGGACGGGCTCGGCTGGTCCCATCCCCACAAGGAAAACAGCAATTGGAAGCACTGAGGACTGAGAGTTTCACAGCAAGCACAGTGAACCCAGGAAGGTCTGGCTCTGTGGGGAAGGGGCATCCGCCAAAGGAAAACTAAGAAACAGAAAAACTTCATCACCGGGCGGAGAGAAATCCAAGATGGCCACGTAGCAGCAGCTCAGGATTGTAGCTCCCAGTGAAAGCGCAGAGAGTGAGTGGATGCTGCAATTGCAGATGAATTTTTGATGCCCACAGACTGGGAGATTCCCAGCAAAGGAGCCACGGGTCACCAGCGCGACTCTTTCGGCTGGTGCGGCACTTCTCGGTGCAGAGTGTACGGGACTGGATGCCCTTTTAGTAGGGCTCTGCTGGTCCCATCCCCACAAGGAGAACAGCAATTGGAAGTGCTGAGGACGGAGAAAGCACAGCTGAACCCGGGAAGGCCCAGCTCTGTGGGGAAGGGGCGCCCCCCGAAGGAAAACTAAGAAACAGAAAAAACTTCATCACC
>CAUYQU010009714.1:0-51269 GCA_963574635.1 Cheracebus regulus | reverse complement strand
TTCTTCTGCTTGATCAATTTGACTGTTAAAACCTGTGCATACTTCACGAAGTTCTCTTATTGTGTTCTTCAGTTCCAATAATTCCCTTATATTCGTTTCTAAATTGTCTATTCTCATTAGGATTTCGTCAAACCTTTTTTCAAGGTTCTTAGTTTCTTTGCATTGGGCTATAACATGTTCTTTTAACTCCAAAAAGTTCTTTATCATCCACCTTCTGAAGCCCATTGCTGTTATTGGAATGCACTCGTTCTCCATCAGGCCTTGTTCCCTTGATGCTGAAGAACTGTGATCCCCCGTAGAAGGAGAAGCATTCTGCTTCTGGGTATTCTCAGCTTTTTTATGCTGATTCCTTCCCATCATTGTAATTTTATCCACCTGTCGTCTCTGTAATTACCTACTTTCAATTTAGGTCCCTGAGTGGACGTCCAACTTGTTGATTCCCAACGCTGAAATCTAAGCAATCCACTGCGCCTGCTAAAACTGTGGCATTAAGATTCGTGGTGCTTTTCTGTTCAGGGGATCTCCAGTCTGGCTTCCCTCTTGAATCCTTATTTCAATCATGTAAATGGGCGACTCGCCTTCCCGGAGATCCAAACGTCGATCAAAAGGGAAGCTAGTCCCGTTTACTCTGCACTGAGAACCGCCATGCCGGCCACAAGAGTCACGCTGGAGACCCGTGGGGCTCCTCTGCTGGGAATCCTAGTCCGTAAGCAACAAAAATTCTTGTGAAAATGTGGCGTCCTCTCGTTCTGTGCACTTTCTCTGAGAGCTACAATCCTGAGCTGCTAGTAGTCAGCCATCTTGGATCTCTCTCCCTCATGAGACTTATTTACTCCCACGAGAATGGTACGGGGGAAATCGCCCCTATGATTCAATTATCTCCCACCGGGTCCCTCCCACAACACATGGGAATTAATAGAGCTATAATTCAAGATGGGATTTGGGTGAGGACACAGCCAAACCATATCAGGGATGTTCTTAGAAATCCAAGCAGTGAGACAAGCCCTCTTTGACTGGGTGATTTTTAAATGGGGGAAGGGGGTGTGCTAGAAGAATTTCACAGAGACAGAAGACTGGACTAAAGGATGCGTTTTGTGTAAAGGGGCTAATAGTGGCTAGATTCCTGAAGACACTTGGACAGAAACAATTGCTCAAAGGCAAGCCCCAGCACAGCCCAGCTCAGCCTCCCATCATTGCTCCTGTTGCCAATCCCCTCTCCTGCTCCACTGTAGGAAACTGACTTTACCAGGGATCCCCCAGTGCCTCCACAACCACTCACCTCAGCCCTGACTCTAACCTTCTATACACATACCTCAATTTTACACACACTCTCATTCTACCCTCACAGTGACCCTATTAGAGAGTGGGACTGGTGCTCTTCTCCTCATTTTACAAGTGGGGAAACTGAGGCCTGAGAAGTTTATGAAACTTTCTCAGAATCACACAACCAATGCCAATCAGTGACCAGATTCCAAATTCTGTGCACCTCACTTCATTACACCACGCCTCCACCTCCAGAGATCTCAAGCAGATTGGAGCCAGACGCACACACCTCCTTTTTCTCAGCAGATCCATAGACATCCCTTGGTTTCCGAGAGCATTCATTTTCTTTCTGGGAGTAATGGAATGATAGCAGAAGGGAATGGAATGGAATGGAGGCAGTGAAAATGGACAGTGAGGGATGTGGCAACATTATGGATAAGCACCAAACATCAGGGCTGAAAACATCTTTAGAGACCATTGAGTTAACTCCCTCTGTTTGCAACAGAAACTTAGGCCCAGAAAGAAGGGACTTGCCCCATGGGACACTGCAAAGGTTATGCCACTCCCTTTATTCTAGTTATCTATCACTGTGTATAAAAAACCACCTCAAAGCCCAGTAGCTTGAGACATTTTATTATCTGTCTGATTTCTGTGGGTCAGGGATGCAGTCAGGATTCAGCTGGGTGGTTCTGACTTTGTGTCTCATGTAACTGCAGTCAGTTGGTGGCTGCAGGTGAACAGGCAGGGGCTGGAGCAGCTCAGGACTATCTGGGCATCTCTCTTCATTTACGTACTCTCCAATGGGGCTAGTTTGGGCTTCCTTACAACTTGGTGACTTCAGGGCAATCAGACTGATCACTTGTATCTCCAAGACAAGTGTCCCAAGAGAATAAGGAAAAAGCTGTATCATCTTTTGTCATCTAACCTCAAAAGTCACATAACATCACTTCTACCATAGTTACAAGTCTGTCGAAAGTCAAGGAAAGGAAACGTAGACCCTACCTCTCAATGGGAGGAGTGTCAAAGTCACACTTATTTATAAGGGAAACATGTGAGATGGGAGATCTTGTGGTAGCCATCTTTGGAAAATGCAACCTGCTGCACCCTTGCACAATTACCTAGATCAATAGCATGGACCAGGGGAAAGACAGGCCTGTGTGTGAACCCTGGCTTCATCACTCACTAGCTTTATGACTCTAGGGAAGTCACCTTACCCCTGGTATCTTCTCCTACCCTATCTATAAAACTAAAATAATGAGGCCGGGCGCAGTAACTCACGCCTATAATCCCAGCACTTTGGGAGGCCAAGGTGGGTGGACCACCTGAGGTCGGGAGTTCCAGACCAGCCTGGCCAACATTGTGTGAAAACCTGTCTCTACTAAAAATACAAAAATTAGTCAGGCATGGTGGCACACGCCTATAATCCTAGCTACTCAGGAGGCTGAGGCAGGGGAATTGCTGGAATCTGGGAGATGGAAATTGCAGTAAGCTGAGATTGTGCCACTATACTCCAGCCTGGACAACAGAGTAAGAGTTAGACTCAGTCTCAAACAAACAAACAAAACCACTAGAATAATAATAATACCTATCTGGCAGGGTTGTGGTGAAAATTAAATATAAGAGCCTGGCTGTTTATTAATTAAAGTAGTATAAGGGATGGTGTGTTCACCGCTTACTTATTTATTTTTGACAAATAAAAAATAAATAACTTTTTTATTTATTTTCTCTGTTGCCCATGCAATAGCACTTTGGAAGGCTGAGGTGGGTGTATCACAAGGTCAGGAGTTCAAGACCAGCCTGGCCAATATGGTGAAACCCCATCTCTACTAAAAATACAAAAATTAGCCAGGAGTGATGGCGGGTGCCTGTAGTCCCAGCTACTTGGGAGGCTGAGGCAGGAGAACCACTTGAACCCAGGAGGCAGAGGTTGCAGTGAGCCGAGATCACACCACTGCACTCCATCCTGGGCAACAGAGCAAGACTCCATCTAAAAAGAAAAAAAAAAGGACAAGCTGAATTCTAGACTTTATTCAGGCTTTGCCAGTTTTTCCACTATTGATGTTTTTCTGTTTCAGAATCCAGTTTGGGATAATACATCACACTTAGCTACCTTCCTTAACATTCCTTCCATCAGGATCACCCTGGCTGCTGCATAATAGAAGGCCAGTTAAGAAGCCATTGCAGAGCTGGGCACGGTGGCTCACGCCTGTAAGCCCAGCACTTTGGGAGGCAGAGGCGGGTGGATGATGAGGTCGGGAGTTTGAGACCAGCCTGGCCAACATGGTGAAACCCTGTCTCTACTAAAAAATACAAAAATTAGCTGGGTGTGGTGACACATGCCTGTAATCTCAGCTTCCTGGGAGACTGAGGCAGGAGAATCATTTAAACCCAGGAGGCAAAGGTTGCAGTAAGCCAAGATCATGCCATTGCACTCCAGCCTGGGTGACAGAGTGAGACTCAGAGTCGGGGGAAAAAAGAAGAAGAAGCCATTGCAGTAGTACAGGCAAAAGATAACGGGCTATCGAACTAGGGTGTTAGAAGTCACATTGTGAAAAGTGGTCAGATTCTGGATGGATTTGAAGGCAGAGGCAATGGAATTTGCAGGATATGGATTGTAGGAGAAAGAAGAGAATCAAGTATGACCCCAAGATTTGGGGCTAAACAACTAGACAGATGGAATAGTCATTGATTGGAATGGGTACAGTTGACCAAGGAATACTATTTGGGCTGGAGATCAGGAGTCTGCAGCAGTCAGACACACGAGTTTGGTACTATCAAATATATTTTTTAATTAAGTAATTAATTAATTTATTTATTTTCATAAAGACAGGGTCTCATTACGTTGCTCAAGCCTGAGCAACATAACTGAGGTCTCAAACTGCTGAGCTCAAGTGATCCTCCCACCTCAGCCTCCCAAAGTGCTTGGGCTTACAGGCGTGAGCCACCATGCCCAGCTAAACACACGAGTCTGGATTTCAGGGAGAAAGCTTGGCTGGAAATACAAATGTGGAGTCATTAACTTATAGCTAGCATTCCAAGAAATTAAGCTGGATGAGATCATAAAAGGAGTGAGTGAAGATAGAAAAGACAAGAGGTCCGAGGATGGAGCCCTGGGGCTGAGGAAGATGTTGGGAAGAGGAGGAGGAAGCAGAGGAGACCGAGAAGTGGTGGCCATTGCATTAGGTGAAGAAGCAAGTGAGTGATCCCAGAAACCCAGTGGCAAATGCAGATAACAGAGCCTTTGAGATGAGGACTGAAAATTAATCACTGGATTTGGCAGTGGTGAGGGCAATGGTGATCTTTACAGGAGTGATTCTGGAATGGTGGGGTGAGTGGGTTCAAGAGAGAATGAGAGGAGAGGAGGTGATGAGAGCAATGAGAGTTTTCAGTAAAGAAGAGCAGACAAATGTAGCCAGAAGAGAATAGAGGGAGGTGATTTACTTGTTTGTTTAAGGTCTGAGAGAGGTTGATGACAATGATCCCATAGAGGCAGGCAAACTGATGATGCAGAAGAGATGGAGAGGATTGGAGAGACCTGGAGTTACCCAGGTGAGAGAGGGTGTTAACTAGTGCCCAGGTGAGGGAGCTCACCTAGGTAAGAACACAGGCAGTTCATGTACAGTAACAGGAGGGATGACGGAGTACATGGAGACAGATGCAGGTAGGTGGTGGAGGCGTGTGGAAATTCTTTCAGATTGCTTCTATTTTCTCCAGGAAGTTGGGAGCAAGACTATCAACAGAGTGAGCAGAGAGGAGGAGAGGGTGGAGGTTGGAGGAGAGAGGAGAATAAAATAGTTTTCAGGGTGGGTGGAAGAGTGCACAGAACTAAGGAAATCCAAGAGCACTGGTGATCAACACAAACAGCATTTGAGGGTCATGAATTTAAATGAGACTAGCCAGTTTGGAGGTATGTTTTTTTTAGCTGTTTGGGTGAAGGCTGAAGAAGTCACAGCAGTGGATTTTTGCCACATGAATATGATGGAAGGAGAGGGGGCCAGCGAGTGAAGCATGTATGCAACGGACTAATTATAATGATGAGGTATGGAATCAAAGCTGAGGAAGCAGAAGGGTGGATGTGATGGGGATAGGGGATAGTGAAAGGAGGTTGATTCTACCCCTTTTCATGAAAGACAAGGCTGGGTGAGGTGGCTCATGCCTATAATCCCAGCACTTTGGGAGGCAGAGCCAGGTGGATCACCTGAGGTCAGGAGTTCAAGACCAGCGTGGCCAACATGGTGAAATTCTGCCTCTACTAAAAATACAAAAAATTAGCTGGACATGGTGTTGCATGCCTGTAATCCCAACTACTCAGGAGGCTGAGGCAGGAGAATCACTTGAACCCAGGAGATGGAGATTGCAGTGAGCTGAGATCACGCCAGTGTACTCTAGCCTGGGCAACACAGTGAGACTCCGTCTCAAAAAAAAAGAAAAGAAAGACAAGGCTGACTTATTCACAGTAGGTAGAGTGCCTAGGTCCCATAATACTTTTAAGGGCCCACAAAATGTTTTTATTTTGAATTTATTTTAAAATCAGAAGGAAAAATGAATATAATAAAAATGTGTATAATAATGAATTCAACCTGGATATTAGTCTTTATACTAATGTGGTTATACAATATAATATTTAATATTCTTATGTGGAGGAAGGGGCCTACTAAGGTGAAATGGCTAGGGCCCATGAAAGCCATAATGTGGTTTTTGTGAGAGATCCCAGTGGGTTAGTAGACTTGTTTGAGCCAAGGTACTAGAGGTCATGGGCTGGAAAGCTAGGAGTTGGTAATAGGAAAGTGTGATACTTAAAATAGAGATGATGGAGTGTGTGAAGCTATTGGTAGCAACAAGGTTTAGGGTGGGATCATCTTTCTCATTGGAGGGGAAAAAAATCAAGGAAATGAGAAGCTGGTTTTATCAGATATCTATTGCTATATTAACACCATCTCAAAATTTAGTGGCTTAAAACAATGACCGTTTATCTGCTAATGGCTTGGCAATATGGGCTGGGCTCTGCTGAACAGTTCTTCTGTTGGTCTTGCCTAGGTTCACTCATGGGGCTGCAGTCATCTGAAAGCTTGACTGGGGCCAGGTAATCCAATACGACTGCACGTCTGATGTTGTTGGCCAGGGTACCTCAGCTCTTCTCCATTGGGCTTTTCATCTTCCAGTAGGCTAGATGGACTTCTTGACCTGATGCTGCAAAGTGGCAAGCTGCAAGTCTCTAGGAACTCACACAACATTTCTACCCCATTCTATCAGCTAAAGCAAGTCATAAGGCCAGCCCACATGCAAGCAAGAAGTTGAGAAATAGACTCCACCTCTTGCTGGGAAAAGCAGCAAAATAATTACAAAGTGTCTTGTGGAACAGGAGGAAGAAGAGTGACCATCTTTGCAATCTATCATACTTATTGGAAGAACTGTTTATGTCATATTGAATCATCAAGAATCACCAAAAATTTGACAGAAGTGGGAGTGAAGGGATTGACAAGCCAGGTGCTAAAATCTTCAAAGCAGGAGGAAGCACTAAGTGATATCCTCTAATGCCATCAACTTCAAATGCTTCAAATACCTTTATTGTTTCATGAGCGAATTTCCATACATTTCATCAGTTAAAAGGAATTTATTTTTCATGACTTATTTGACTCAGTCACTCGTCAGTTCAGACTTGATCCTAAGGAAGGAGCCTAAAACATGGAGAAAAATACCTACCTTCATAAAAATGTGTGGCACTGGCCAGGCATGATGGCTCATACCTATAATCCCAGCACTTTGGGAGGCTGAGGTGGGCGGATCACCTGGATCACCTGAGGTTAGGAATTCAAGACCAACCTGGCTAACATGGTGAAAACTCGTTTCTAGTAAAAACAAAAAAAAATTAGCTAGGTGTGGGGGCACACACCTGTAATCCCAGCTACTCAGGAGGCCGAGGCAGGAGAATTGCTTGAACCCTCGAGGTGGAGGTTGAGGTGAGCTGAGATTGCACCACTGCACTCCATCTTGAGCAACAAAAGCAAAACTCTGTCTCAAACAATAAATAAATAAATATGTGTGGCACTAATATTTATCTGGGAGCTGTATCCTCAGTGCCTCTGGTATCTAATGGTAACACATGAGTACTCAATATTTTTTGAATGAATTTATAATGACAAAAAAGTAAACAACCTAAGCAGCCAATAATCAGCCAAATATAGTATATCTATTTACTATTAATAGAATATCACACAGCCATCAAAAATTATGCTTTTGAGAACTATCAATATATGACATGGAGTAAAAAAAGCAGGATACCACATTGTAGATACATTATGATGATGCCTGTGTAACACTATCTGGTTGGAAAAAAAGGAATCAAAACAACAATAATAGTGTTTTTCTCAAGCTAGTAAAATTGTGGGTGGGTTTTTTTTTTTTCTTTTTACTTTATTCTAAATAAAAGTTAGGCTGGGCACAGTGACTCATCCCTGTAACCTCAGCACTTTGGGATGCCAAGGCTAGTGGATCACTTGAGGTCACTTCAAGACTAGCCTGGCCAATATGGTGAAACCCGGTCTCTATTAAAAATACAAAAATTAGCTGGGCGGGCTGGGCACAGTGGCTGACGCCTGTAATCTCAGCACTTTGGGAGGCCAAAGTGGGTGGATCACCTGAGGTCAGGAGTTGGAAACCAGCCTGGCCAACGTGGTGAAACCCCCGCCTCTACTAAAAATAAAAAAATTAGCCGGCTAACGTGGTGTGCGCCTGTAATCCCAGCTACTCAGGAGGCTGGGGCAGAACTGCTTGGACCCGGCAGGCAGAGGTTGCAATGAGCCGAGGTTGTACCACTGCACTCCAGCCTGGGCGACAGAATGAGACTCAAGAAAAGGAAAAGAAGTTATAGATGCTCATTGTAAAACAAACAAACAAAAACTAAAGTGTTAATGCTGAAAAGTATCAATAGGAAAAAACAGAAAAACTTCTATAATTCCATCATCCAGAGAAAAGCACTGCCAATGTTGAAGTAGGTTCTGCTTTGTTTCCGGCTTCCCCCCACCCCACTTCACATGTTCTTAGCTTTTTTGAACATCTTTAAATGTCAAAAAAAAGTATTTTTAACATCACATAGGGTTGATGTACCATAATTTATTTGCCTGCAGTAATTTTTGAATTACAAGTTGTTTGCAATTTTTCACCGAAAAAAAATTTTAAACAAAATGAATGGTAGAGCCATGCCATTACTCAAATTCAGAGAGCTCTTCAGGGAAGAGCTCACAGTTGAGAGGAGGCCAGCTAGGGAGCTGGGTGGGTGTGAGTGTTATGTCCAATGGAGACTGCAGGAAAAATGAGCCCAGGAGCTCTGTGCCCCTGGGGGTGGCTGTGTGAAAGTGAGAAGCTGCTCCACATGGACTAGGGACTGCTCCTTCCGATGTTTTGAACTTAAAGAGGTGAGATCTCGATCTGAAGGACTAGAGATGGGTGCCAGTGTTCCTGACCTCTACCCTCCTGTCCTGAACAAACTAGAAATTATGTTGTGGGTCCTTTTTTTTTTTTTTTTTTTTTTTGTTTGTTTGTTTTTTTTATACACAGTCTATCACTGTCCCCCAAGGTGGAGTGCAGTGGCACGATCTCAGCTCACTGCAACCTCTGCGCCTCCCGGGTTCTCAAGCGATTCTCCTGCGTCAGCCTTCTGAGTAGCTGGGATTACAGGCGGGCGCCACCAGCCTGGCTAATTTCTGTATTTTTAGTAGAGACGGGGTTTCACCATGTTGGCCAGGCTGATCTCGAACTCCTGGCCTCAGGTGGTCCGCCTGTCTCAGTCGCCCAAAGTGCTGGGATTACAGGCGTGAACCCACCTCGCCTGGCTGGGTCCTTCTCTTGAAATGTGTCTCTGAGCCAGGAGCGTCAAAGAGAGGCCTGGAGGACAGCCTTCCCGCACTGCCCCTACTTTACTCTCTCAATCTGAGCTCTGGGTTTGGGCAGTTGAGGATTACCCTGAGGCCAAAGACGAATGTCATGGGGTACGGGAGAAGGAACTCGGCGGTGGAGAGGGGTTTGCGCGCACATTTACAGAGTCAGGGGCATTCCCAGTCTGAGGATTCTCAGAGGCGGTCACAAAAAGGAATGGGGTGGAAGAGCTGAGACTTGAGTGAGGTAAGGGTGGTGGGGGTAGGGCAGGGGTGGGGGTTGGGTGGATCGGGTTGGTATTTATATAGGGATAAGTTGATCCTGAAAGGCTGGAGACGGCGACGAGGAGAGGAGGAGGCAGAGGAGCACACAGATGAAGCAGGTGATAAAGGCTTTTACAAGCGGGGAGGCGTGGGCTAGTAACAGGCGGAGGGCGGGGAGCGAGTGCCTGCGTGTACAGGGATCTATATGAGAAGCGTGAGGGGCGGCGGGCAGGCGAGGGCAGGGCTGGGGCGTGGGCCGCGGAGCGCGGGGCGGGAAAGTGGGCATGGGAGATGGGAGAATAACGGGGTGGCGCGCCTCTGGCTTTTCTTAGTTTGCTCCCATTGGGACTCTTAAGATTTTCTTTTCTCGTGGAAGGAAGCTGGGTTGGGGCGTTGGGTGGCCGCGGAGGTCCCGGGCCCCGGGGCGCGCCGGGTGCTAGGTGTGCGCCGTGCGTCGCGGGGGGGAGGGGGCGGGCTCCGCCCCTGGCAGGGGGCCTAAACGCGTGCGAGGAGCCGCCGCCGCCGCTCGGGGTCGCCTGGAGCCCCAGATTCCCGAGCGCTCGGCTCGCATGGCAGCCGCTTCGGCGCCCGGCCCCGCGGCCAGCTAGGGGCGGCCCCTCGCTCCCGCCCGGCCCCTCGGCAGCGACCGTCGGATCCGGCCTCGCTCTGCGCCCAGAGGCGCGCCGCCTCCCTGCCGGAGGTGAGGACTGCGGGGACAGGGCGCGCGGGGCTACGGGCGCGGCGGGGATTCCAGGCCCCACGCTGCCGCCGAGCCCAGCGCGCCGGAGATAGGAAGGGGACGTGGGAGCGAGTGGTGGGGGGGCTGTCGGAGCTGTGGGGCGGAGACTGCTCGCTACCGGGAACCGTCCCTCCCTCCGGCCCCCGCGTCCCCTCCGTGCTTGAGGCCGCCTCTCTGCGCTGTCCCCATCCCGCGGAACCCTCCGTCCTGACTGCGACCCCAACCCCAGCTATTCCCGCGCCTGGCCTCGCTCCGCGCTGCCCATCTTTCGCCTCCTTCTTACAGACCCCGCTCCCGGGTTCCTGTCTTCGCTCTCCTCGCCTGCTCAACCCTTCCTCGCCCCCGTCCTCCCGGTGTCCCCACCCCTTCTTCTGTCCCGGCGCCCCTCTCCCTCGTCGGCTCCTGTCACTTGGAACCCGTATCCCTGCCGCTATCTCCGCATCCGGCCGCCTCCCAACCAGTGCCGTCCCACAGGTGTCCACGCGTCCGGCCGTCCATCCGTCTGTCCCTCCTGGGGCCGGCGCTGACCATGCCCAGCGGCTGCCGCTGCCTGCATCTCGTGTGCCTGTTGTGCATTCTAGGGGCTCCGGGTCAGCCTGTCCGAGGTGAGCGCGCCCGCCGGCTCCAGCCGCGGCCCAGTCCAGCGGTCCTCGCTTGCACGTTGACCTCTGCCGGCCGGAGACTGCACTGCAGCCGCTCCGACCCGCGGGGCAAGCAAAACCGAGGTTGCCTCTTTGGAATGGGATGGGTTTCTGTGTTGTCCTGCCCTTGGACTGAGTCCACTCAGTTACCAGAACCCCAATCCTCTTCTAAGTCCCCCATCCAAGGTAGCTGTGTCCTAAGACTCACCGCTCCCACATCAATCTCTTGCAGCCGATGACTGCAGCTCCCACTGTGACCTGGCCCACGGCTGCTGTGCACCTGACGGCTCCTGCAGGTACCTGTCCTGAGCACGTGCCCCCAAACCCTTTGGTCCCCATTTCCCAGCCCTTCACATGCACAACAGAGTGTCTAGGGGCTTCAGACTCTGCTCTTCATGCCCCATCACTCCTATGGCTGACTGGCCAGCCCCCCTTTCCCCTTTACCTCGCCTCTGTTGCTTCTTCTAGTTTTTATCTCCCCACTTCTTTCATTTCCCAAGTCTGATTCAGGGATTCCATCTGAACCATTGCTTCTCAAGATACATGGAAAGAGACCTAAAGCTTGAGAGAGTTTGGGGATTGGGTGCCATGAGGAAATGGGGAGATGATAAAGGAAAGAGAGAATGAGAAACGGTTTATCCTCGAAAAGAAACGCTGCAGGGAGGGTTGCTGGAGAGAAACATTTATAATGAAAGAGGATCTTTCTTGAGTTTGAGTAGTTGGTTCACTGAGGTGGAGGGTGGAGATTGGGCAAATTCTGTAGCAGGAGGAAAGTGGACATAAAGAAATGAGCTGGGCTGGGTGCGGTGACTCACGCCTGTAATCCTAGCACTTTGGGAGGCCGAGGTGGGTGGATCACCTGAGGTCAGGAGTTCAAGACCAGCCTGGCCATCATGGTGCAACCCCATCTTTAAAATCAATAAATAAAATTTAAAAAAAAAAAAGAAAGAAATGAGCTGATAGGGCAGGTAGTTCAATTGGCTGGGGATCTTTGAGACTTTTCATCCCTGGAGGGCTTTTAAAATGAGTGTTTGCCCTGGAATCAGGGTGGGAGGATAGTTCTGATGACCCTTTTTTTTTTTGAGATGGAGTCTCACTCTATTGCCCAGGCTGGAGTGCAGTGGTGCGATCTCAGCTCACTGCAGCTCTGCCTCTTGGGTTCAAGTGGTGCTCCTGTCTCAGCCTCTTCAACAACCAATTACAGATGTGCACCACCATGCCTGGGTAATGTTTTGTATTTTTAGTGGAGATGAGGTTTCACCCAGTTGGCCAAGCTGGTCTTGAACTCCTGACCTCAAGTGATCCATATATGTGTCCTATGACCCTGCACAGCCCCACACCTACCTGGGACAGGTCTGCTTTCCCTTAGGGGCTGTCATATATCCTCTTGGTTTCTAGAAGCTCTGGTTCTGTCTCCTCCATTTCTTCATTTCCATGACCCAGAGCCCTGACCCTGTGCTTCTCCCTGTCAGGTGCGACCCGGGCTGGGAGGGGCTGCACTGTGAGCGCTGTGTGAGGATGCCTGGCTGCCAGCATGGTACCTGCCACCAGCCATGGCAGTGCATCTGCCTCAGTGGCTGGGCGGGCAAGTTCTGTGACAAAGGTAGGGGAAGGAAGGGTAGCTGTTGGTTGGGAACCCTATGCTCTTAGGGGAACATCCATCAGTGTTTATTAAGTGCCTATTGTGTCCTTGTCAAACCCTCAAATACATGGTATTTTATAACTTTGTACCTTATACTTTTTATATGTTGTCTGAATTGAGCCTCAACGTAACTCCATGGGATAGGAAACACAGCTGCTAAAAATTGTACTCATTTTTGAAACTAAGGCCCACAGAAGAGCTATAACCTACTCAAAGTCAATTTTTTGTTTTTGAGATGAACTCTCAATCTGTCACCCAGGCTGGAGTGCAGTGATGTGATCTCGGCTCACTGCAACCTCCACTTCCTGGGTTCAAGTGATTCTCCTGCCTCAGCCTCCCAAGTAGCTGGGATTACAGGCGCCTGCCACCACACCTGGCTAATTTTTGTATTTTTAGTAGAGATGGGATTTCACTATGTTGGCCAGGCTGTTCTCCATATCCTGACCTCAAATGATCCACCTGCCTTAGCCTCCCAAAGTGCTGGAATTACAGGTGTGAGCCACTTCACTGGCCTAATTTTTCTATTTGTAGTAGAGATAGGGTTTTGCCACGTTGGCCAGGCTGGTCTCAAATTCCTGACCTCAAGTTGTTCCCCCACCTCGGCCTCCCAAAGTGCTGGGATTACAGGTGTGAGGCACCATACCCAGCCCAAAGTCAGTTTGAGACAGACTGACAGCGAGGGCCAGGAGCCTCCCGACTCAAATTCAGTGTTGTCTCTCCCTAGTACACACCAGCCTGGGCTGGGTTTGTAGTATAGCCACACCCACAGAGCCTGGGGCCTGGAAGGCATGGACAAGTCTGGTCTGGGGACCAGATGTGAGGGGCTATCCCAGAGCCTTTCCTGTCCCTTCTCCAGATGAACATATCTGTACCACGCAGTCCCCCTGCCAGAATGGAGGCCAGTGCATGTATGACGGGGGCGGTGAGTACCACTGTGTGTGCCTACCAGGCTTCCATGGGCATGACTGCGAACGCAAGACTGGACCCTGTGAACAGGCAGGGTGAGTGCTGGGCCCTCCGGGTGAGTGGAAAGTTAGACCAGAACCTGGTGATGGGATGAGGAAAGAGGCAGGACTGTTAGCAGGATGGGGGACTGAGGGTCAGACCCACACAGGAGCACTCAGACGAAACCCCTGCATGCCAGTGTTCCTAGTTCAGGGTTTCTCAACTTTTTTTGTACCTTCTGAGCCATTTCTTCAACAACCTACAGGAGCTAGAAGAGTAACAAATATATGACTGCTCTGATTGAGAAGGGTGGGTGTGGGGAGGTGGAGGGGCCTGGGTCTCCCCTTATCCTCTCCTGAACGCTGTCTTGCACCCTTCTGTGTCACCGTAGGGATGAGGAAACAGGCTGCAGGACTGGACTTGTCCTCATTTCCGCATCAGGCCCAGGAGCCTGCAAGGATAATAATAGCACACTCACCCTGAGCCTTGCCTTCCGGCTGGGCCCTGTACTAACTGCTTAACATCGATTATTTCATTTAACCTTCACAGTTAGGGAAGCTGAGCACTATTTTTATTCTCACTTTTAAAATGAGGTATTTGAGGCTTGGAGAGGGTAGCCCAAGGTGACATGGCGGGCAGTGGTCAGGATACTGACCTGGGCTACCCTGCAAGTGTCGGTAAGTTGGTATCATGTCCTCTCTCACCCTCACCCCAGCTCCCCATGCCGCAATGGCGGGCAGTGCCAGGACAACCAGGGCTTTGCCCCCAACTTCACGTGCCGCTGCTTGGTGGGCTTTGTGGGTGCCCGCTGTGAGGTGAACGTGGATGACTGCCTGATGCGGCCTTGTGCTAACGGTGCCACCTGCCTTGATGGCATAAACCGCTTCTCCTGCCTCTGTCCTGAGGGCTTTGCTGGACGCTTCTGCACCATCAACCTGGATGACTGTGCCAGCCGCCCATGCCAGAGAGGGGCCCGGTGTCGGGACCGTGTCAATGACTTCGACTGTCTCTGCCCCAGTGGCTATGGTGGCAAGACTTGTGAGCTTGTCTTACCCATCCCAGATCCCCCCACCACAATGGACACCCCTCTAGGGCCCACCTCAGCTGTGGTGGTACCTGCCACGGGGCCAGCCCTGCACAGCGCAGGGGCTGGTCTGCTGCGGATCTCAGTGAAGGAGGTGGTGCGGAGGCAAGAGGCTGGGCTAGGTGAGCCTGGCCTGGTGGCCCTGGTGGTGTTTGGGGCCCTCACTGCTGCCCTGGTTCTGGCTACTGTGTCGCTGACCCTGAGGGCCTGGCGCCGGGGTGTCTGCCCCCCCGGACCCTGTTGCTACCCCGCCCCACACTACGCTCCAGCGTGCCAGGACCAGGAGTGTCAGGTTAGCATGCTGCCAGCAGGGCTCCCCCTGCCACCTGACTTGCCCCCTGAGCCTGGAAAGACCACAGCACTGTGATGGAGGTGGCGGCTTTCCAGCCCCCTCCTCTTCCTCTTCCACCCCTCAGACTGGAGTGGTCCTTTCTCACCACCCTTCAGCTTGGGTACACACACTGAGGAGACCTCAGCGTTACACCAGAAATATTATTTTTTTAATACAAAGAATGTAAGATGGAATTTTATCAAATAAAACTATGAAAATGCAAGTGGGCTCCTCTGCCAGAAAAACCCACCTGGCGTCCCAGATGCAAGAGGGCCAGAGCAGAGGCCTGGTTCTGAGGAAGCTCAGGATGCTGCCCACCAAGGAGTGGTTTCCAAAGAGTAACCCAGGATGCCCTTTTCCCCTCTGGGGAAGTGTGGAGAGGTAGAGCCCCAGAGGATAATGTAAACAAGCAGCCAGCACCTCTGTACAGGCCTGGCCTGGATCAGAGAGAGGGGAGAACCCTGCAGGGTGTGGGATGGGGCTCAGGGCCCTCCGAGTGAGGAGGCAACTCCCTGCTGGCTGCTCTGCAGCAGCTGCTGGAACAGTGAGTGGGGCTGGTTGCACAGGGCGGCCGGGGAGTCCAGCTCCACTACTCTCCCTGCTTGCAGCACCAGCACCCGGTCTGAGTTCAGGATCGTGTTGAGCCTGTGGGGGGAAGATAGGCAGTGTGGGGGAAGAGGAACAATGCCCTAAGTGAGAAAGCTGACGTGCTTTCCCTCCTCTCCCCTCGGGACACCACAGGTCTGTCCCCACAGGCTTTATCCCCTGGATTGGTGCTAGAGAAGAGACTACAGAGTCCCTCAGATAATGTGCTATAAAGGGCCCTGAGCAGTACCTGGAGAAGGAGGAGCTGGTATCTGGGGGACAGGATCCCTAGGGCCCTGACCCCTGGGGTCCCTGAGAGTAATGGAGGCTCTGGGTGCATGCTACCACAGTCCCTGATTAGACTGTCACTCTGGGCATTTGCACACCTGTGGGCAATGGTCAGCACTGTCTTGTTGGCAAAGCGTTTGCAGATGGTCTGTTGGAGCAGCTGGTCTGTCTTCTGGTCCACGCTTGCTGTGGCCTCATCAATACACAGGATCTGGAATATGGGAATGGGTTAGGGGACGACAAGGAAGGAGAGGCTGTAGGGTGGGCTGGGCCTGGCCCAAGCAACAGCTCCCCACTTCCAGCTCTAAAAGGAAAATGAACTTGGTCCCCTAAAACATCTTCCCACTCTACCTCCTCACCCTGACGCTCCCCCTGCCACCTCCTTCCTAGCCCTCTCGATCTCTTGACCTCGTGATCCACCCGCCTCGGCCTCCCAAAGTGCTGGGATTACAGGCGTGAGCCACTGCGACCAGCCTTTCCTAGCCCTCTCTAATGTCTCCTCCTCTCACCTTACCTTGGCATCTGTGAGGAGAGCCCTGGCCAGACACAACAGCTGCCTCTGCCCAAGGGATAAGCTCCGGCCCCCCTCGCCCAGCTCACCATCCAGACCACCTGCAAGGAGAGCATCTTCACTGCAGGGTCCAGGCCCTCCCTGCTCCCTTCTTGCTCTAGGGTCAGGGTACAGCACTCACCCATGGATGTAATCACCTCACTCAGGTGGCACTCCTCCAGGGCCTGCCACAAGGCCCTGTCCTTATGTAGGCCTCGGGGGTCCAGGTTTTCCCGAACAGTCCCACTGAACAAAAAGGGCTCCTGGGGGATGATAGCCAGCTGGGATCTGGGGTACAATGACATGGAGTCTAGCGGTTAGAGATGTTGCCACTTCTGCTCCCAGCTCAGTTTTTGACTATAGGGCTAGCACCTCCAGAAAAACCTGGGGATGAGACCTGAACATAACCCCAACTCTGCTCCCCACCCCATCCCCACCAAATGATCTGTTAGTCAGCTGGGTACCCAGAACTGCCAGTGCTATGAGCGATACCAAAGAAACCAAAGGCTGGACTGTGTCCTGAAGGAGCCTACATTTCATGGAGGTACACACACACAAACCAGAGAAAACAAATGGGCTACACTGTGGCACTGACTCCAAGGGCAGCAGTGGCTACATGGGGATGACCAGAGTGACTGAAAGGGCAGGTGACACTTCAAGGTTGGAGTGGGCCTAGAATTGGGTCCTGAAGACATGGTGGAGCTATAAGGTAGGGTCACCACAGCTTAGAAGAAAAGGCAGAAGAGGCAGGCCTAGGGCTTTAGGATACAGCTTCCCTACATTTTCCATGGCATGGAACTCAGAGAAAATGATACTAGGTTGACCTGAGGGTAGGGAAGGAGCGTACACCCTCCAGTGAGGCCACCTGAAGCCAAGGGCAACTGGCTTAGGTCTCAAGCTGTCTGAAGCATGGCCTGCTGAGCCTGAGGGCTCAGGGGATCAGTATCTTGGGACACAAGAGGGTATATGCTGGGAAGTATAAGCAAGATGAAGCTGGCAAGGTGGCCTGGGTCAGGGCAAGGAAGACCTTGAGATCACCAGCCATGAATCTGGACCTGGGCACTGGGAGTTCGCTGTCCTCGCCTGCTCGTCCTGTCCTCTGTTTCAGCCCCCTGATAAGCCCTGGCTGCCCTGAGTTTACATAAAGCCTTCCTAGCTGTGCCCTCCTCTAAGTGCCAGTAGTTCTGGTTCCCCCGTCCCCCTCCCAAGTCCACTTCCCCCAGACCTGAGCTGGGCCAGCTCCAGCTGGCTGGTGTCCACGCCATCCAGCAGCACTCGCCCTGAACTGGGCTCTAGCAGCCGGAAGAGCACCAACAACAGGGAAGACTTGCCGGAGCCCGTGCGGCCCACAATGCCCAACTTCTCTCCAGGCTGCACGCGGAAGGTCACGCCATCCAGGGCATTTGGCAGCCCTGACCGGTACACCAACACCACATCCTGGAACTCCATGCTCCCCTGGGTCAGCCAGCCGGTGCCCAACTGGTGGGGTCCATAGGTGGGAGACAGAGGGAGAGAGGGAGATGGGTGAGAAGAGGAGCGACGGTGAGGAGGGGTGAATAATGAGAAATGGACAGTGTGAGAGGAAAAGAGAGAGAATGAGGAGAGATGGGGAAGAAGGGACATGGTGAAGAACTGTCATCATGCAGAGAGGTTACGGGAGCTGAGAAAGATGGGTGAGCAAAAAGAAATGACTTGGGGGAAAACTGGGGTCTGCAGAGTTCCAGAGCTTTGGCCTGGGGTGGGGGTACAGGCCCACCTGCAGCGTCTGGCCCTGGGGTTCCTGGGGCAGCTCACAGGAGTACTCTTCCAGCCGCTCGACGCTCACCAGCATGGCCTCTGTCTGTGTGAAGCTGCTCACCAGGCCAGAGAGCAGGCCTGTCAGGGACAGGGCGTAAGACAGCGACAGGCCCACCAGCCCTGCAGGAGAGGATTATCAGTTGCTGGGGGAGCTTGGACATTGGGACATGTGTGGGAGACTCCCCAAGCTGTGGACTGTGGGCATTTAAAGGAAGCACAGAGAAGCAGGAGGGTGACAGGACCTAGCCAGGAGCACAGGAGGCTGGATGCAGGGCAGGGGGTGGGGCTGGAGAAGCTAGGAGGGATGGCAGGTGGGAGACTGAGGTGGGCTGGGGCAGTGTGGTGGGGACAGGGTGGGGCAGGAAAGGGACAAAGACCAGCAGCTCGGAAGACTCATTCTAGTCCCTGAGCCACCACCACCGGGGTGTCACTCCTTGGGACTCTCTCCTCAACTCCAAACTGGGGGTGATGATGATAAGCATGATACGCCCTCACAGGGAACCCTGGGTGGGAGGTGAGAATGTTGGGGGACAGTGTAGGGCGAGATCTGGGAGGGGGTGGACTAAGTTGCAGCTGAGGTAGGGCTGAAGGGTCCTGGGTGGCACCTGGGTTGGCGAGGCCCTGCTGGTGCTGCACCAGGGCAATGCCTGCGATGGCGCTGACCACTGCCGCCCCCATGAGCTGTAGCCGAATGTCCAGCCACTGCATTGTGGCACTGGTGGCAAACTGGCACCTCTGGTTTAGCTCAAGGATTCGCTGGTTCTCCTCCTCAAACCTGGGGAAGGTCAGAGGGACATGAGGCTACTCCACTGTTGCCCTTGGCCAACTAGCCTCCTTCCCTATCCAGAGCTTCTTCTCGGGAGCTGATCTATACACTCACAGGCCTCCCTCAAGGCTGCAGATGCCAGCGTGCTCTTTCAAAGTGGGGGTCTGCTTTGCCTCCCTATCTCCCTCTTCTGTTGCTTTCCTCCTTCCCCATCCCTTGTCCTCAGGAGGCCTGAACCAACTCTACACTACATATTCCTCTTCTCGGGGGTCTCTCTTTTCCCCTCCACCCAACACCTCATCCCCCTGGGCTCTGGTTCGCATACCTGTAGGTGGCCCCTGCAGCCCGGAGCACAGGGAGGCCAGCCAAGGTATCCGCCAGGTGGGTATAGAGTGGAGATAGAGTGAGGCTGCCCAGGCGTCGCAGCTCCCGTGAGGATGCCCTGTAGTGGCGCTGCACCTGATAGTAGATGATGCTCAAAGGTGGCAGCAGCAGCAGCAGCCAGGGCAGGCCAGAGCCCAGCACGGCCAGGAGCCCCAGCAGTCCTGCTGCATTGGCCAGGAGGATGTTGAGGATGAAGGGCAGGCTGTCATCCGCACAGGCCACGTCGGAGGAGAAGCGGTTTAGGATCCGGCCCGTGGGCGTGGCATTGAAGAAAGTCACTGGTGCCTGGGAGAAGGATACTGGTTGGGCCAGAACAGAATCTGGTGCAAAAGGGGTTGGCAGGCAGCCCTGGGGGAAGTGAGGTGAAGAGGAAAGCCCTCTAGACAGAGAATAGGGAAGGAGTAAAGTATCCCCAGAATTTGGGGGCAGAGAGCTTGAGAAAGACTATCCCAGACCATCCCTCTGGCCAGTGGCAACTCTAGGAGCCTATGCTGGCCATTCCTCTCCCTCTGAGCGAGATCCCTTTCCAGGGCAGGGATCTAAACTCTCTCTAAAAGACAAACTTCTGGCCAGTGAGTGTGATTTAGTTAGATGTCCATTAGAACAGTGGGCAGGTGTTCCCTGACAGGCAGTGGAAAGACCCACACATTGCTGGGTTTGTTTACTGGCTCTCCACAGAACTAGCCTTGGCCAGGTTACTTCAACTTTCAGCATCTGTTTCTTCATCTGTAAAAGGGGAATAACAGAACCTACTTCACAGGGTTATTGAGAGGCCCTGCTGAAAAAGTGGACACGAAAGGGGCTTTGTAATAATGTTAATAATAATTGCTAAGTGAGCACTTAGCATGTGGCAGGTACTACCCTAACCCCTTTCCATGTGCTAATTAATTAGGTCCTCAGAAGTAGTATACGGGGTAAGCAGTAGATGAGAGATATACAGAGCAGCAGGGATGGATCTTAGAAACAGCCCTAAATAAAAATGGTAAGAAATGGAATGTGAGATCTAACACAAGGTCATTTACATAAATTAAAAATACACGCATACCAAACAGACATTTTGTAAAAAGACAAACAAAAAGATACATATGAAACTCGTTTTAGAATGGCTGCTTCTCAAGGAGCCAGAGGAAATGGAAACAGGGCATAGAGATAAAGGGGATGGATATAGAAGTAAAACAGAAAAGGTTTTACTTCTTCACTTGTGTGAAGTCAGGGGTCAATCCTCTGCACCTCAAAGTCCAAAACTGAAGTAATTCTCAGGTAGATTATATTATTTGCCCTGTTATACACATGAGAATACTACAGCCATAAGTAACTGGGTTTGAACCCAGGCATCCACTGTGCCCTGCAGCCTCTCCAGGTCTCAGAGATTGTCACATGCCATACCCATCTTTACAAATGGGATGTAGGACTAGGGATGTCGGATGGGGCCCAGTGGAGCCTGAGTATTGGGAGGACACTCCACAGGGCTAGGACTGCACTCCCCCACCCCCAAGCTCCCAGCTCCTCACCATAAGGACTCGATGCAGCAGTCGGCGATGCAGGGTGGCAGCTGCTTGGAGGGTGCCTGCCGCAAAGAGCACTGCCCGGAGGAGAGTGCAGAGGGAGTTGACACCAGCAATGGTTGCATATACGGTGAGGTAGAAATGGAGGTCTGAGGAGCCATTGGGGGCAGCTTTGGGCAGCGGGAACACTGGGGTGCTGGGTAGTGGGGAGGGGGCTGTGGGTAACCAAAAGTACGGCCACTCGGGGGTCCTTTCTCCTCCCCCATGCCATCTATCCCACCCTTCAGAAGCCACAGCACCTGGAATACTGGCCCCAACCCTCACTCCCTGCCTGGTGACCACTCTGACAGCACCAGGCCTACTCCCAGCCCCAGCCACTCACTAGAGGTTTCCGGGGGAAAAGAGGAGCAGCGGTGGACAGAAGAGCCCCATAGAAGCTGGGCTGATGGAGGCTGGTGCCTCCTGGGAGCTATTCTCAGCCTTCAGCTGAGAGATCCAGTGGGAGAGCCACCAGTCAGCAGCGTTCCGCGTGGCTGGGTGGGGACATGAAGGAAAAAGCTGTGAGAGGCTCCTCTCCCTCATTCATTCTATTCCAATGCCCCCTTTCTCGGCCTTTGCCTCTGGTTCCTGCCCAACTCCATCCCTCTGGCCTGGTCTCCCCACCCTGCCACTACCCCATATCCTCCCTAGTGTGCACTTCTCTTCTAGGCTTCAGCTCTGGGGAGAACAGGATCTCAGACTTGCAGAATGGGAGCTAACCTGGGGGGCATAACTGAAGCCAGCTACAGAGCACATACCTCTGGCCCCCAGGCCTCTTAGAATTAGGAGTATGGCTTTTGCCCCAGATGTGACCCATGCTTGGTGAGTCTCTGGGCTTTGTAATGATTAGTGCAAGGTAATGGGCACCTGGACAGCACACCTTACAGTGGTGGTGTAAGAGACTCCCTGACACACTCACCTTGCATGAGGAGCAGAGAGAAGAGGATGGCTAAGGCCAAGCCCCGGCCCACAGCCTTCCAGTAAGCTTGGTACACATGCAAGGCCACGGCACCCTCCTTCTTGCTTTCTTCCTGTAGCAGGCGACCAGATGTGCTCTGCTCCTCCTCCAGCCCCCGCTTTGTTTTCTCTTGGTTCTGTACTGACTGGGCTGTGGCTGTGAGAATCAGGGGTCATGGAGGAATTAAGCTTGCAGGGTGTCAGCTGGAAATTCAGTATTTCAGAGGAGTAGGCAGCCTTTGTAGAAAAAGCTCCACAGTGTGGGAGTGAAAAGCAAGCCTTTTTCTCCCACTGGGGAGCCATACCTGAGTCAGACTCTTGTCCATTCTCAGCCCAGGCTTTGGGGACAGCTTGTACCAGTGGCAGAATCTCAGAGGGAGGCCCTGGAGGATAGAAGGGGAGATTAGGAGGGGCTGTTCTGAGTCTATACTATGCTTTTCTCAGTGCACATGCAGATCCCACCTCCCATCCTCTTAGGCCTCCCTCTCTAACCCACCCTAGCAGGATCCTGCTCTGGATAACCCTAGATCTTGAGCAGGACTCAAGTCCATCCTTATAAACCTAGATTCCAGCCAGCAGAGAGGGACGAATGTCCATCCCCAAGAGGACATCCAGAGCTACGCCTGCCACTGTTTCCAGGGTTACTTCTCATTACTGCAGAGCTTTTTCTCATGTTTCACCCAATTCCTAACATCTGGCTGGAGCTTCACTTCCTCCTATTTCTCTCCCAGTGACCTTGCAGGTGGTCATGTCCCTCTGTATAAAAATCTTTCAGAGTTTAAAAATTTTTATTTTTACAAAAAGACCATTCTAAACCTGACTGCTTTCTTTTCTCTGAAGATATCAGACTGTTCTCTCTCCTGTTCCCTGGGCCTCTAAGTTCCCAAGAGCACTCAATCACAAAGCCCATGAGTCCCAAATACACTGGCATTTCACCAACATGCTCCTTTTCCCTCCTGTTCACCTAGTCCCTCACACCAGTTCTGTGAAGGCAGGAGGTGGCAATGACTGGCTCAGGCCACACATGCAGCAGGTGGCAGAGTCTGTACTTCACAATCCTCTGCCACACCTGGGCAGACATCACCCTTATGTGGGGCTCCTGCCCCCGTTACCAGCCCGGATGAGGCGCCCAGCTTCCATCAGCAGCACCACATCAGCCCGCTCCAGGTACTCGGTGCGGTGGGTGCACAGCAGCCGTGTGGTGTGGCTCAGCACGCCCAGGATGCACCTGTGCAGCAGATGGTTGGCCACATCTGCATCCACAGCGGCGAGAGGGTCATCAAGGAGATAGAGCTCCTTTTCCTAGGGAGACATGAGGGTACCATGGGCACCACGACCCAGAGGCTCTCCTGGGAAGATCTTAAGGTGGTCAGAGAAGACAGTTGAGAGGAACTCTGGGGGCTACCCCTACACTAGCAGAGAAGGAGGTGAGACCTGAGGGTGGACATCCCTTCAGGGAAGTGAGAACACCACCCCAGGGCCAGCACCCAGCTTTCCTAGGTCCCAGGGTCCCAGCCCACATAACTTTTTTTTTTTTTGAAATGGAGTTTCACTCTTGTTGCCCAGGCTGAAATGCAATGGCGTGATCTTGGCTCACTGCAACCTCCGCCTCTTGGGTTCAAGCGATTCTCCTGTCTCCGCCTCCCGAGTAGCTGGGATTACAGGCATGCGCCACTATGCCCGGCTAATTTTTGTATTTTTTTTTTTTTTTTAGTAGAGATGAGGTTTCACCATGTTGGCCAGGCCAGTCTCAAACTCTTGACCTCAAGTGATCCACCCTCCTTGGCCTCCCAAAGTGCTGGGATTACACCAACTAGCTTTTTAAAATTATTTTTTGTGGAGACAGGATTTTGCCACATTGCCTAAGCTGGTCTTGAACTCCTAGGCTCAAGCAATCCTCCTGCCTTGGCCTCCCAAAGTGCTGGGATTACAGACCTAAGCCACCATGCCCAGCCCACATAATACTTTGTAAAGGGCCTTGAAATCTGCCTTAAATCTGCAAAAGGGGATGGGATGGCCAACATCTCAGGAACATTCAATGGGGCAGGGAAGCAACCAGATGCTGAGGAAAATATTCCTATCCTCCTGACTCAGCCAAGCTCCCAAGGCTCTGGACTCGCCCGATCTCCCTGCCACTGCAACCCCCATCTTTAACTTACCTGGTAGACAGCACGAGCAAGGGCAATCCGGGCACGCTGTCCCCCGCTAAGGGTCACACCCTTCTCCCCCACCTCTGTCTGGTCTCCAGCAGGCAGGATCTGATGGAACAGGTGCCCCAGTGGGTCAGGGACCTCCCCATTACCTTCTGGCCCACTTCCTATCCCTTTGCAGGAAAGAGATGGTGGGAGTCAAGAGAAGTAGGGAGCTTGAGGAGAGCAGACTTAAATTTGGGGTGAGCTAGTCAGAGGAGACAAGGCATAATTCCAATAACATCTAACATTGATCAAACACTTACTATGTGCTTAGCACTTTACAGGCATTATCTCATTCAAGCCTTCTGATAATCTTGTGAAGATGGTATCATTTCCTTTTCTCAGGTGCAACCAAAGCTCAGACAGATTAACTAGCTTGCCCACAGCTAGTAAGGGGCAGAATACAAGTTCAGATTCTTAACCACTCTGTTATGTTTACTACCCTGTCTTTTTAATTGGCAAATACCTTGGGCAAATTTGATGTAAAAGCTTTTATAGATTTTTACTTTTTGTGTGTGTATGTGAGACAGAGTCTTGCTCTGTCGTCCAGGCTGGAGTGCAGTGGCATGATCTCGGCTCACTGCAACCTCCGTCACTCTAGTTCAAGCAATTCTCCTGCCTCACCCTCCCGAGTAGCTGGGACTACAGGTGTTAGTCGCCACACTCGGCTAATTTTTGTATTTTCAGTAGAGACGAGGTCTCACCATGTTGCCCAGACTGGTCTCAAACTGTTGGGCTCAAGTGATCTGCCTGCCTTAGTCTCCCAAAGTGCTGGGATTACAGGCATGAGCCACCGCACCCGGCCCAGCTTTTGTAGGTTTTTAGAGAAGGAGGGTATTACCTCCAAGCCTTCTTGTGGCCTCAGGAATGGTCTACTAAGCAAAGCAATTCCCATCCTTATGCATAGGAAGCAACTGTGATCCACTAGATGGTGAGTCCCCTGAGCTAAAAGCTTTGTTGTTCATCTCTTTCCTTAGTGTCTAGAACAGTACCCAGAACCCAGCAGAAGTGGGAAAGCTTGATGTAGCAATGAATTATTGGCTGGGCGCGGTAGCTCATGCCTGTAATCCTAGCACTTTGGGAGGCCAAGGTGGGTGAATCGCTTGAGGTCAGGAGTTCAAGACCACCCAGGTCAATATGGTGAAATCCCATCTCAAAAAAAAAAAAAAAAAAAAAAAATTAGCTGGGTGTGGTAGCTCATGCCTGTAGTCCCAGCTACTTAGGGGGCTGAGGTGTGAGGATCACTCAAGCCCAGGAGGCAGAAGCTGCAGTGAGCCAAGATGGCGCCACTGCTTTCTAGCCTGGGCAATAGAAAAGAAGACCCTGTCTCAAAAGAAAAAAAGGGAAAAACAAAAGAATGACAGCTGGATACAGCATGCCTCATGGTCAAAGTTAAAGGTGCTCCTTTCCAGGGATGTTTTACCTGCGTAGGGTAGTGGTGGTGACACTCCTGAAGGGGACAGGGGGTTGGGTGGGAAGTCAAGGGAGAAAACTGGAATCTCTTCCTCTATAAATGCAGTACTCTGGATTGGGGCAAGGGGAAATCTAATAGTCTTGGCAGGTTTCTCTAGTGTAACCTGCAACCAAACGAGACCCTGACTCTTCCAAGCCTTTTCAGGGGCAGGTGGGGAGAACCTTCCAAGCCTTCCCAGTGGGAAGTGGGTATGGAGAAGGGAACAAGGAGCCAGGCTGTGCACAGCTAAGCCTCACAGGTAGAACTCTCCCTAGCTCCAGAGGCCATAGGGCTCTTCCCACTGCTATGGAGAACACCCAGTCACCACCCTACTGGGCCCTATAGGAAGGGGCAGCTGGACACTCTGGGAGGACCACAGTCCAGTGGCCTTTCCTAGATAAGTGATGCCAAAGTAGAAGCAACCCCTTTCCAGAAAAGCAAGGCTCTGGTTTGAGGTGTCAGGGACACATGGAGAGGCAAGCAGCTAAGAGGGTTCAAGGCCAGGCACTCACGCTGAGGTCATCATTGAGGGCGCAGGCTTCCAGCACCTCCTTGTACAGCTGTGCATCAAATGTCTTCCCAAAAAGGATGTTGTCTCGGATGGTGGCAAACTGGATCCAGGGTTCCTGGGTGGCCAGGCCAAAGCCCTTGGACAGCCCCCACACTGCCACATGCCCACGCAGCCTGCAGAGAGCCAGGCCAGCAGTATGGGAACCAGCTCTTCTCTGAGTCCTTCCATGCCCAGCACTTGACTCCTAGAAGCCTCCCCAGGCTGCTGTCTTCTACACAGCGTCCCCTTTCATATCACATGACTGAGCTGGCAGCCCCTGAAGTCAAGGGGTCCTAATGAAGCCCATCCTGGATGGAGAAGGGAAAAAAATTGCTCTTTGGCTACAGCTAAGCAGCCACTGCATTTACAAGTGCTCAGGAGCCACCACGCTGTACTTGTTCTCATCTGAAAACAAGATCTTCCCTCAAACCTATGCGCCTCTCTGGATCCCTTCCCCGCACAGCCACGTCTGAAAGAATGGCTGATACTGGATGTTTCCATTCTTTTGCTCACTATTACAGCATTTAAAACACTCTGGTGTAATGATTACAATGGTTCACTTTCTTGGCCACCTCCTTCTTTCCAGATTGAAAACTCTCCCAATTAAGGGACCATGCATTGCTCTTTTTAGTACTCCTGACCCCAAAAAGGTGTCCAACACATAGCAGGGGCTCAGTAAGTGTTTTCTAAAGGACAGAGTGAGGACAGGGGTGCTCAGGAGGTTGGTTACCTGTGGAGCTCTCCAGTGATGGCAGCCAGCAGGGAGCTCTTCCCACAGCCCACTTTCCCCACGATGCCCACCAGCATACCCTGCAAGGAAGCCACACAAGCAAGCGTCTGCTGTTGGTAGGGGAAAGAACAGAGGTGGCAGTGGTCTCCCTCTTGACGCTCTGGGCTGCCAATCTTTCCACTAAGGCTTCTCTTTTCTTCTTAGTGTGTAGGGAAAGAATTCTCCACCTTATAGGCTGATCTGTTGGCTCTAGAGAAGTATGGTGTTTTTTTTCTCCACTCAGAGTGGCTATCAATTTCACTGTCTATGTGAAGGGCCTCTGAAGGGGAGCAGCATGTCAGAGAGAATGGGAGGAAACTGCCCAAGAACTTCCAAGGTAAGCTCTGAGACAAGCCTCTCAGAATGGGAGAGGGAAGGGTAGGACTCCAGGCTTTGGGGAGTGGATCCTGGGTTGGCTAAGTCAACCTCTGGCTAGACTTCCCATATCTCAGGGCAAAAATCAGTGCTTTGCATAGATGCCTATTTCTGTACCTTATAGTTTAAAATTTTCTGTTTTCCTTCATTTTTTTTGTCATAATATTTGTTAATGGAGCTATCTCCTTGCTCAAAAAAAAAAAAAAAAAAAAAGTCCTAGTTCCTTCAGCCAGGGTTGACCCATCTACAAGTGGTAACCACTTCTGAGACCCTTCCCTGGAAATTTGGGTTCAGGTCCCAGAGGCAGCTTCTCCTTGTTGGCTATAATTTGGAAGCACAAGTGCTCTCTGTAGTGACATCTTCTGCTCAATGGAGGGTGTGTCCACAGAGAGAGGAGGACCAGGCAAACACAGGGAGAGGTACACACAGAAGGCAGAGAGCTCTGCGAGTTGAGGCCTGGTTCTGGGCTGATTCTAAGATCCAGCTGCGTTCCTGCCTTTGGATTCTGCAACGTATCTCTATATACTCATTATACATTCTTGTTTGCTTAAGCTAGCTCCAGTGTGTTTCTGTAACTTATATCCAAAAAAAGCCCCAACTAACACGTTAGCAAAATTCCTTTGTACAATTCCAGCCTTGTCTTGTCTGAACTAAGAGGAAAAACAAAACATACAGCCTAAGCCAGAAACGTGAGCCAAATGTGGTGGAGGCAATTCAGCCACCACTAGAAAATGCCGGGTTGAACTGTGGGGCACAGGGTAGAATAGAGGTCAGGAGAGAGTGAAAACTCAAGACAGGAGGTGAACAAGAGTTGGCTTCTTGCCAGGAATGCCCATTTTAAGTTCTTTGTATGCTATAGCATGAGTCACAGGGTGTGATTGCTTTTCACCAAGCTAAATGGAGGATTCCCATTTGCAAAATATTTCTTGGAAGTGCTTGCTGGGCCTCTCCCCCAGATCCCCAGTGTGGGGGAGATGCTAGATAAGCCACAGGCCCTGTTCTGAATGCTACAGCTTCTGAGGGATATGGAGAGACAAACACACCCCTTGGTCTGGACTGGATGGATACAAGCTGCCTAAAGACCAGAGACAGGTGCAACTATTCTGAGATTCAGAAATGAAGTGTCATCTCCGCATGGATTAGAACCTGCTCACCAAACGCCTCTCCCTCCTGCAGCAATTAGAGCTGCAGAGCCATCAGCTATGACTGGCTCAGTCACTGCATCTCTGTCATGAGTTCTCATCTCTCCCATTAGTCTGAGGACTCTCCCAGGGTGTCTGTCCAACAAACCTTTTTCACTTCGAGATGACTGATGAAGGTCTCCTGGCTTGTTCCCACTGGGTCCCAAGAGAACACGCCTCCATGCAGCTCCAATACTGTAGATGGCTCTGTAGGGGCATCTGAACAGAGAAGCCACTTGACTTGGGCTCCTAATCTACCACAATCTGCTTGTGGAGGGTAAATCACGTAACTGACTTGTTAGCCCCGTATCTACCTGCCCAGAGCTGAGTCTGAGTTTTGGATTCCACTATCTCTACCCCTCTTGGTGACATCTATGCATGGCACCCAAGTGGCTCCACTCCCCTCCTCACCTTGTGCCAGGTTCTGCCCACTAGCTTTCCATTACCTGGGCTGTAGTAGGCCTCAGGGTTGTGGTTTGGAAGGTCGAGGAAACGCTGGATCCGGTCCAAGGACACTTTGGCCTCCAGGAGGCCATTGATCACCCAAGGGAAGTTGTTGAGAGGAAGAATGAGCATTCGTACCAGTGCCAGGGCCGTGAACACCTGAGTGAGGTGGGAGCAGGATAAAGCCCAGCCCCAGGAGTTATCTAAGGGCCTGCTCTATGGAAAGCCCTATGGACAGGTCTGTGGAGGGAAGAACCAGGCAACAACAGAACTGAAGGGCTGGCTGGCCAATCCTGAGTTCAGACATGGCAGAGATGGCCACTTCAAGAATCCTAGAAATTCCAATGTTCCTCCAGGGATCCAGGTTGCATTTTTTTTTTTTTTTTTTTTTAAAGATGGAGTATTGCTCTGCTGCCCAGGCTGGAGTACAGTGGCACAATCTTGGCTGACCGCAACCTCTGCCTCCAGGGTTCAAGAGATTCTCCTGCCTCAGCCTCCCGAATAGCTGGGATGACAGGCAGGCACCACCACACCTGGTTAAGTTTTGTACTTTTAGTAGACATGGGGTTTCACCATGTTAGTCAGGCTGGTCTTGAACTTCTGACCTCAGGTGATCCACCTGCCTTGGCCTCCCAAAGTGCTGGAATTACAGGTGTGAGCCACCACACCCAGCCAAGGTTGCATCTTTTTAAGTGGGCAGGCCTAGCTCATTTTGAGACTTTCTTAGAATTCCAAGTAGCAACATCACCTGGCCTTGGCTAGACCCAGTATTGGATTATAGATTTTTTTTTTTTTCCCTAAGGCCATTAGAATGAGGATGAAGAGACCTAACCCCAAGCCTGGAACTGACTAGAAGTTGGAGTGAAAGATAGAGGAGAGGAAAGGAATTCCTTCACAGAAGGGAAGGTTATATATCTATGGCCCCCAGAAAAGGTTCCTTCCATTTTCCCTTGGGAGATGAGACAGTCAGGGATCCCTCCCTCCTCAGCCAGCACTGAGGGTGCAAGCCCATGTCTCCACTTCGCTGAAGTCTCCTTCATGCCGGTCCTTTTCCTTCCTGGTCCTCACCTTGGTGGCAGTGAGCTGATGCCCCATGAGGACATAGGTGATGAAGATGACGATGGAGATGATAACCGGCAGGGCAGCCCACAGGTATACGCAGGCTGCATCCAGGTATTTGATGACCCGGAGTCGCCCCAGCTCTTGAGCCCGGCAGGCTTCTACTCGGGCCCCCAGTGCCTGCTCCCACCTGCAGAACTTGATGACCCGAATGCCACTCAGCAGCTCTGTGACAAGCTAGGGAAAGGAGACAAGGGAGCAGTGTGAAGTGGAGGCACTGCTCATGTGTCTTCTCTGCCAAGCCTTCCCCAGGGTCCAGGAAGAATGTCCAGTACTCCAAGCTTCCAGATACTCTGCACTGCCCTAGTCCTGGTTTTCTTCCTCACCTCCAGTCCTTTCTGAAATCCTGCCCCTCAAATCCTTTTCAGCCCTGGGTTGCTTCCCCTCCCAGTCTCTTTTACTTCTCCATTTGTTCCAGCTGGGGACAAGCTGGAGCTGGAATTCCCTACCTTCCTGGGAGAAGTGGTGGAAGGTGCAGCCAGGTCACCACAGTGGAGTAAAAGCACTTCTCCCATTAGAAGAGGGACAAAGGGCTATCTCCCAAAACCAAAAGATGTGGGCTTTGGAGGCTGGCCCCCAGTTGTGGCCTATGGCTTCAGTGGTATACAAACTATTCCTGTAGGAGTACACAGGCATAAGAGGCCACACCACAGTCCAGAGTCAAACAGGCTAATGGGCCCAGGCAAGACGGGCAAGGGCCACAACTCCTTGGAGACCTTGTCTGTAGCTGTCACAGGTAAGAGGAAAGGCCTCATACCGTAACCATCGACCAACCTCCCTTACCTCCAGAAGCACTCTGAGCTATTCCACTAAGGGTCAACAACTATGCTGTATGAATCCCCAGGACTGCCATCCCCTTTGTGAAGGTGCCCACAATCACTGCAGAAGCCAGAACTGATTCAGCCAAACCTTAACACCTAGAGTTGGCCCAAGCAGGAAAGTGACCTATTCCCTTCCCCACAGCCTACCCAAAGAGGCAGCTGAGGTTCTCCTAGGCCTCTCTACATCCAGCCATGGGGTGGCCTGTGCCCCAGACAAGGAGTTGGGAGACTTGGGTCCCAGCTCTGGCCCTAAAAACCTGTTTGGTGCCAGGGAGATGACTCCCCAGGGTGGTCACATGTATTTAGAGCTGACTTTGTGACTTAGCACTATGGTAAGCATTCTCTCACGTGATCCTTACAACAACTCTACAAGGTGAGCTACTATTATTCTCCTTTTACAGACGAGGAAGGGGAAGCCCAAATAGGTTAAGTGACTTGTCCGAAGTGATTGAACTATTAAGTTAGAGTCAGGATTTGAACCCAGGTCTATCTTTCTCCAGTCTCAGCTCTTAACTTCGAGGTCACCCTCACTCCCTCTGGTGATGCACACGGGAAGACCTGGGGCTCTGGGCTAGGTGGGTCTCCAGATAGCTGAGGGACCTCAAGTAGCCCCTTACCTTAACCCGCGCATCCTTGTGTTGTAGCATTTCCTGGTTGCTGGCCATGATGCGGGTGGCGATCACTTTGTTGACAGGTACCAGCAGCAGTGCCAAGATCAGACCACCCACAAAGGCCACACCTACCTGCTGGTACAGTAGGTAGAGGGTGATGGCCAGCTGCAGGGGCAGGCCCCAGGCTTCATGGAAGCTCCCAGCAAAGTTAAGCAGTCTTTCAGAGTCAGTGCCTAGTAGGTTCAGGGCCTCTCCAACAGGAGGGCGGCTGGGCCCCAGCTGTAAAGCCTTTCGGTACAGGATGTTCAGCACGGCCCCCCGTGCCTGAAGTGCTACCTTACGTACCTCATACCCATACTGATTCTGCAGCACAGCACCCAGCACAGCCCCACCAGCAAGCCCCAGAGCATACAGCAGGCCCTGGCTTAGTGGCTCCTGCCCCTCTTCCAGGAAGCCCACCAGTAGAGAAAGCAGCAGGGGCCCTGAGAATCCCAGCATGGTCCCCACCAGCTTCAGCAGTCCAAGTGCCAGATAGCACTGTCCAAAGGCCCCGTACAAGGCCCTCCACAGCTGGGCCCCCTCCTGCCAGTGTGCCTGGAAGACACGAGCCAGGTAGGTTGGATGTAGCCTGTAGGGGAGGCGGCAAATGTCCTGAGGCTGCCGGAGCTCTCCACAGGCCCCACGGGCCAGCAAGGGTGCCAGCCAGGCATAGGAAAAGCGTGACAACCAACTCTCCCCATCTTCAGCCACCTCAGGTTCTTGATCCTCAGGCAGGAGGGGCTCCTGAGCCCAGGGTTCTCGTGGTCCCCCAGGAGCTGCCCATCCCAGTGTGTAGGCCAAGAGTGCAGCCAGCTGCAAGATGAGCAGGCATAGACGGGCCACGGGCCCTGGGAGAAGTGGGGGCAGAAGTGTGCCTCGCTGGCAATGCCACAACACAGTCAGCACTAGTGCCGGAGCTGGCAGCAAGGCTACCAGAGCCAAGGCCAGGGGACCCCGGGTGTGGCCATGAGGGGAATGGGCCAACACCCACAGGGCCAGGCTGTGGCTGATCCAGGCCACAGCTGCCACACACCCTGTCAACACCTCTAGCCCTATAGGTCCTGGGCCTGCCCCTGGTGGCAAAACAACTGGAAGGAGGTCGAGCAGCGGGAAGATGGAAAGCAGGAAGGAAGCTGCAAGTCGGAGGCGCCATCCAGGACTGCAGGGTAGGATGTAATCTGGACTCCTGGGGACAAGGGGGAAGAAAAGGAGTCACATCGTGGCTGACTCAGGACCCAGACATACCCCTCACCTCCCAATAATTCACTTACCTAAGGAATCAACTTCCTTCCTGCCTTGCACATCTTATCCCTGCTCCACTTTACCTCGGAACTCAGGGTCTTTTCTCCCAGGAAGTCTTCCCAGATGAACCTAACTCATTTTCTGACCAACTGAGCTAACTGGCTACCTGAACCAAACTCATTCTCTAAACTAGCCACATCATTTCTGATTCTTCTTCTTTTATTAGCCACAGACATTAACAATTCTGAGGTAAGGTTGTACCTGACATGAAGACTAACTAGGGAAAAAAAAAAAAACCCAGGGTACTATGTTTGCTACTTGGGTGATGGGAGCATTAGAAGCTCAAACTTCAGCATCACACAATATATCCATGTATAATAACAAACAAGCACATATACCTCATGAATCTAAAAATAAAAAAAAAATCCAGGCTGGGTGCAGTGCCTCACACCTATAATCCAGCACTTTGGGAGGCTGAGGCAGGCAGATCACTTGAGGTCAGGAGTTTGAGACCAGCCTGGCCAACATAGTGAAACCCATCTCTACTAAAAATATAAAAATTAGCTGGATATGGTGGCAGGCACCTGTAATCCCAGCTACTCTGGGATGCTGAGGCACAAGAATTGCTTGAACCTGGAAGACAGATGTTACAGTGAGCCAAGATCATGCCACTGCATTCCAGCCTGGGCGACAGAGCGAGACTCCATCAAAAAAAAAAATGAAATACAGGAAAACCCATCTGCAGCAGTGAATGTCAGGATGTCTTGAAGGTTTGTACAAAAAGAGGACTGAATCTGTTACACCCTTTGTTGGGAGGGCTGGGGGTTACTAAAAAAGTTGACTTGTAAACTAAAATGCTTGGGTTTTCTAAAAAGTCGATCTGATAGCAGTTATCTGCAGAGGTTTAGATGGCAATAAAAATCAGCCTTTAAGAATTATTTCTGGGCTGGGCATGGTGGCTCACGCCTGTAATCCCAGCACTTTGGGAGGCTGAGACGGCTGTATCACAAGGTCAGGAGTTCAAGACTAGCCTGGCCAAGATGGTGATTTTTTTCTTTTTAAGACGAGATTTTTTTTTTGAGACAGAGTCTTGCTTTGTCACCCAGGCTGGATCGCAGTGTTGCAATCTTGTCTCACTGCAACCTCCGCCTCCTGAGTTCAAGCGATTCTTGTGCCTCAGCCTCCCAAGTAACGGGGACTATAGGTGCACACCACCATGCCCAGCTAATTTTTTTTTTTAAACAAAGTCTCATTCTGTCACCCTGGCTGGATTGCAGTGGCACAATCTGGGCTCACTGTAACTTCCACCTCCTGGGTTCAAGTGATTCTCCTGCCTCAGCCTCCCGAGTAGCTGGGATTACAGGTGTACACCACCATGCCCGGCTAATTTTTAGCAGAGACAAGGTTTCATCATGTTGGCCAGGCTGGTTTCGAAATCCTGACCTCCAGTGATTCAGCCTCCCACAGTGCTGGGATTACAGGCTTGAGCCACTGCACTTGACCTATTAAAAATAATTTAAAAAAATTAGCCAGGTGTGGTGCCATGTGCTTGTGGCCCTAGCTGAGATGGGCTGAGATGGGAGGCTGCTTCAGCCCAGGAGGTTGAGGCTGCAGTGAACTGTGATTGGGCCACTGTACTTCAGTCTGGGCAACAGAGGGAGACATTGTCTCAAAAAAAGAAAAAAAAAGAAAGAAAGAAAAGAAAGAAGGAAAAGGAAAAAAAAAGAATTATATATTCTAAGATGTGGGGACCCAAGAAAGAACACTGGGCCCTTGCAAGCATAAACTGGTCCCAAGTTGGCCATCAACCAGCCTCATCACCCCTTGGGCAAGTCTCTTTTCCTCTTTGAATCTCACTTTCCTCAGCCCAGTGTGCAGTAAGTCTCAGAGTAAAGCCTTCTGAGATCCCTTCCTATCTTAGATTCTGGATCTCTCTAACCCTTCTTAGCAACACACACAAGGCTGATAAGTGAAGTGAGGCACAATTTCTACTGATTACATGATGGTCTTTCTTGCTTTCTCAGGGGGCTGATGAATCCCTTCCTTGGATAGAAGACACTGTGGATCTGCTTGGTCTGGGAGGAATCCTGATTTGTTTCTTACATAAAGGCAAAAGTCTAGATGGGTTTAATCACCTAACAAAGACATCCACAGCCTTCTCAGAGGAGTAGCTATTAAAAATTGGCACAGTTTTTTTTTGGGAAACTCAGTCTAATGAGAAAGTAAGAAAGATCTCTCAGACAGGGACACTTTCCCTCATCAGACTAGGAACTCCCAAAGGCAGTGATCAAGACTGCCCTCCTGTCTTCTCAGCAGCCAGAATGAGGCTAACTTCAGTCATCTCTAGCCATACAAGAGCTAAATACAAATCAAGGTGAGTTTAGCACCCACACCTTATAGCCCTAAACTGGGGAAGGCTTAATGTTTAACTTTGCTCTTCTTGTCTACCTACTGCTTCCTCTTCAGCGGAGCCTACCTATGCTTTTCTTAATCTGGAAACACTAACGTTTCATGGATTGAAGTGGTGAGAAACTGACCCTACAACTTAAACACGTCATCCCTTTTGGCTGAAAGCATTGTTCACTCAATTTTGCCTCCAATTCATGACAGCTGAGTCTGGGTAGCTGAAAATGAATAATTCTGATGATTTCTGACACTCACTAGACCTTTAAAAACATGCCAGGTACTGCCCTATGTGCTTAAATTCATTATTTCATTTAAACCTCCCAACAACGAGACTCAGAGAAGGCAGGTACTTGCCCAAGAACAGTCACATTGCTGCTACGTAGTAACGCTCAGATTTTATTCTGCTTCTGCCTTACGCCAAAGACCTCGCTATTCCTGTGACACTGCCAGAAGATGTAGGTTGCGGGTGAGGTGTGCAGGCACACCCGGACAGATACCTTGCGCCCGTCTCTACCCACCTCTGCGTGCCCAAGTAGCAGGCACTGAGCACGGCGAGGAGCGCGTGGGGCAGGGCGCTGAGCACCAGCTGAGTGAAGCAGTGGCCTGTGGTGTCCCCCTCCCACAGCGGGAGCGGCCACGCTGCGCTGCTACCGCACAGCTGGGCCAGAAGTCGTTCCATGGGCGCCTCCTCACCTGAAGAGAAAGATGAGGGTGAAGGGGGTGCAGGGTATCAGCCGGCTTTGCCTGAACTTCCCAGCCCGGTTCCCCCCACCTCCAGCCCCACCCTGGAACCAGAGCCTCCCGTCGCTTCCGCCCCGAAGTCAGACCCCGCCCATTCTCGCGGTACCTTCAGGGGTAGAAAGGGAGGAGGTTTCCCCGGCAGACTTCTGGACGCCGGTCACCCACCTTGCCATCAGTCTTTCCCCTCCCATTTCTCCCCCCCACCCCCCGGGCATCCGGAACCTCAAACCTGAAGAAGCTGCGGTGCACCGGATTCCGATATCCTGAGTACTGGTGTATGCAAAAAAAAGTACCGCCCGGCCGGGTGCTGGACCTTCGCCGGCTGGCGCCCCCTAGAGGCTGGCAGACCTAGCCGGCGCTATTCCCCACGCCCATATGCAGGTAGCTGCACGCATGCGCACTGCTCAATGCTGCGGATCTCTTTTGTACGCAGGCGCGCTGGTGCAGTGGCACAGTTCCGTTTCGGCAAGCTTTTGTGTCCTGACTTGAGTAAGGATCGACCCGTCCTTAGTGCAACGTCATTTATAACCTCCCACGTGGAGTATTCGCTCCCAGCTGTGTAAGACTACTAGTTGGCACAAGCATTGTAATCTCCAGTTTTTAAAGATGTGGGAAGCCGCGCATGTTAGCCCGAGCCGGTATTCCCTGCGCGCCGGTAGACCCCAGGAGGATGGCCTGAGTCCAGGAGTTCAAGAACAGTCCAAGCAGCATAGCGAGACCACAGTCTCAAGTGGATAGATGGCTGGCTGGCTGGCTGGATGGATGGGAAGTCAAACATACCTGTCCTACGGACAAATAATGCCACTTTGAGACACTTAGAAACCGTTTTCCTTCATTATTCTAGGACTGTATGACCTTGGCAAGTTACCTAACCTCTCTGAGCTTCAACTTTTTTATCTGTTTAACAGGGGCAATACCAATACCAATGTACTGTTGAAAGGGTTGAATAATTAATTTAGAGTGCTTAGGGCAAGTGCTCTGCTTAGGGTAGTCCTCCAGTGAATTTTTTTTTTCTTTTTCTTTTTCTTTTCTTTTTTTTTTTTTTGAGACAGAGTCTGGCTCTATCGACCAGGCTGGAGGTGAGAGGTGAAATGGGCGATCTCAGCTCACTGCAACCTACACCTTCCAGGTTCAAGCAATTCTTCTCCTTCAGCCTCCTGGGTAGCTGGGATTACAGGCACATGCCACCATACCCGGCTAATTTTTGTATTTTTGGTAGAGACAGGGGTTTCACCATGTTGGCCAGGCTGGTCTCGAACTCCTGACCTTGGATGATCCACCCGCCTCAGCTTCCCAAAGTGCTGGGATTATAGGCGTGAGCCACTGCGCCCAGCCCTTTCTCAGTGATTAAAAACCATTGCTGTCTGGCTGACTGGGTAAGCAGCTACTTGCAAGTTTTAGCCACTGTACACAAATACATCATCCTACCACAGAGGTCTGTGCTAAAGTGTGTGTGTGTGTTTTCTTTTTTGTTGTTGTTGTTTTGGTTTGTTTTTGGTTTTGGTTGGAGACAGGGTCTCTCTCTGTGCACCCAGGCTGGAGTGTAGTGGCATGATCACAGCCCACTGCAGCCTCCACATCCTGGGCTTAAGTGATCCTCCTGCCTCGGCCTCCCAGCTGGGACAACTAAAGAGTATTTCACTGCATGTATACAGCTGGATGAGGTAAAGTTAAGTTTGAGAGATCTAAGAGTGAGAGGACAAGAGCACTCTTTAAAGAGGCCACTTCTGAAAGGAGGGTCAGAGGGCCAGATAATGCTTCTGTTAAGGATTCCTCGTCCTCCCTTTCACCCCAAGCTGGTGCTCAGGCGGGGAAGACCCTAGTCCTACCAAATAGGTGGCAGAAGATGTGGTCCCCTCATTTTATTTTATTTTTTTGTTTTAAAGGGAAAGAGGGAGTGGGAGACCAAAAACCTATAGCTCACACAAGTATTAACCAGGTGCAACCTTACTTAGCTTCCAAGATCAGACAAGGTTGGGTGTTTTCAGGGTGGTATGGCCATAGACCTCTCATTTTCATAACATTCCAGAGTCTTTATTTTTGATTAGAAGTTTGGCAAAGGAGTCATACCATCAGTAGGGTCCTTTCTGATGGTTACAAATAACCAATAATTTATATTTGCCCAGGACATAAAGGAGGAAAGATAATTTAAAACAAATAACTCCTTCATCCAACATCATATGGCATTGCATCTACATGTTTTCCAAGTTAAAAAATAAAAATAAATGAAAACAATATTATATAGCCCCTTAGTTTCACCCAGTTTCCCGGAGACAATTATGCCATAGTTTCTGAAAAATAAGCCAGAGGTACAAGTTTATCTCCTTCCTTCCATTTTGGGGAATTATTGGTAAGTGAAGTAACAGCTAGGTGGGAAGAAGAGGAAATCATTGGTCACAAGATAATTCACAATCCATAAAGTGGAAGGATGGCCAAATTCTCCAAAACTTGGGTGGCCAAAGAAAGATTCTATTGATACAACTTTGAAAACCGACTTTGAACTCATTACACCCAGATTTGATGTGAACTGAGCATGGATGCCCAGATGCTTGGAGTGGAGGTGGGCAGAGACGGCAGGAGTGGAGGTGGGCAGGTTCAGCAGAGTGCCTAGGAGTGGGTGGGAGGTAAGGGAAGGAGGTAGAGGTACCTCTGAGGGATGACAAAGAGTCCTCATGATGGCTTTCCAAGGCGGTAGGTCCTGTCTTCCAGCTCCTCTCTTGGCTTACTTTCTCCTTTCCCTGTACTTTGCTCCATAGTTATCAGCAAGCTGATTATCTGAAAGGCAAGGGGACAAGTGTAGCCAGGGCTGGGGCTGGGCAAGTCCACTGCCACTCTGCCAGGTCACCATTTTTTGAACATCGTTATTAAGATCTAATTCACAAACCACAAAATTTACCCCTTTAAAGTGTACAATTCAGTGATTTTTACTACATTCAGAGTTATGCAACCATCATAATTTTTTTTTTTTTGAGACAGAGTCTTACTGTTGCCCAGGATGGAGTGCAGTGGTGTGATCTCGGCTCCCTGCAACCTCCACCTCACAGGTTCAAGTGATTCTCTTGATTCAGCCTCCTGAGTAGCTGGGAATACAGGTGCATGCCACCATGATCAGCTAATTTTTTTTTTTTTGGAGACATGGTGTTTCACCATGTTGGCCAGGCTGGTCTTGAACTCTTGACCTCAGGTGATCTGCCTGCCTTGGCCTCTCAAAGTGCTGGGATTATAGGCCTGAGCCACCAAGCCCTGCCCATAATTAATTTTAGAAGATTTTCATCAACCCCTAAGAAATCTCCATACCCATTAGCAATTAGTCCTCATTTCAACCCACCTGCTGCAGCACTTGGCAACCATGAATGCACTTTTCTGTAACTATAGATTTTCTTGCCTATACTGAATATTTCTTGTAAATAGAATCATACATGTGTGTCCTTTTGCATCTGGCTTTCTGCACTTAGCATGTTTTCAAGGTTCATCCATGTTGTGACATGTGTCAGTACTTCATTCCTTTTTAACACTGAATAGTATTTCTTTGTACGGATATACTGCATTTGATTTTCCATTTATCAGTTGATGAACATCCATGTTTCTACTTTTTAGTAGTGAATAAATGTTGCTATGCATTATTCAGGTACAAGGATTTTATGGCTATAGGCTTGCTTTGCTTTCTTTCTTTTTTTTTTCTTTTTTGCAGCCAGGAGTACAATTCCTGTGTCACATGGTAACTCCAATTTTAACATTTTGAATAGCTACCAAACTGTTTTCCAAAATGACGGCAGCATTTTAAAATCCTACCAGCAGCTGGGCATCATGGCTCACGCCTTTAATCCCAGAACTTTGGGAGGCTGAGGCAGGAGGATTGCTTGAGCCCGGAAGTTCAAGACCAGCCTGGGTAACAAAGCAAGACCTGGTCTCTACTAAACAAATATATATGCAAATATATATACATTTATCCAGGCATGGTGGTGTGCACTTGTAGTCCCAGCTACTTAAGAGGCTGAGGCAAGAGAATTGCTTCAGCCCAGGAGTTTGTAACTAAAGTGAGCGACGATAGTGCCATTGTACTCCAACCTGGGCGACAGAGTGAGACCCTGTCTCACAAATAAAATAAAATAAAATATAAAATAAAACCCCCCCAGCAATGTATAAGGGTGCCGATTTCTTTATATCCTCGCCGATACCTATTGTTTGAGTTTTTTTTTCTTTTTTTTTTCTTTCTTTTTTTTTTCAGATGGAGATTTGCTCTTGTTGCCCAGGCTGGAGTGCGATGGCATGATCTTGGCTCACTGCAACCTCCACCTCCCAGGTTCAAGCAACTTCAAGCAATTCTCCTACCTCAGCCTCCCAAGTAGCTGGGATTACAGGCGTGCGCCACCACACCTGGCTAGTTTGAGTTTTTATTATAGCCATTATAGTGGGTGGGTAGTAGCAGCCGGGTCACCATTTGTGACGTCACCTGCAATGATGCTAGTCGTTTTGTTTGTTTGGAGACAGAGTATTTGTCTGTCACCCAGGCTGGAGCGCAGTGACGCAATCTCGGCTCACTACAACCTCCACCTCTGGGTTCAAGTGATTCTCCTGCTTCACCCTCCCGAGTAGCGGGGATTACAGGCACCCACCACCACCCCCGGCCAATTTTTGTATTTTAGTAGAGACAGAGTTTCGTCGTATTGGCCAGGCTGGTCTAGAGCTCCTGACCTCAGGTGGTCTGCTGGCCTCAGCCTCCCAGAGTGCTGGGATTACAGGCAGGAGCCACTGCACACGGCCAATGCTAGTCTTAAGGCTGGAATTAGGCCTCCCTGCCTTGTCATCTGCTTCTCTTTTCTAAAGATGACATTTTATATGTATAGCATCATACAATATGTAGTCTTTTGCTCTGGCTTCTTTTACTTAGCGTAATGATTTTGGAGTTCACCAATGTAGGAGCATAAATCAGTACCTCATTCCTTTTTGTGTGTGTCGTAAATTATATGTAACATAACCATTTTAACCATTTCAGCATACAGTTCTGTGGCATTAAGTATATTTGGAATGTTCCACAACCATTATTGCCATTCATCTTCAATACTTTTTCTTCTTTTTTCTTAGATCCAGGGACAAACTACATCCAGTACTTTTTTCATCTTCCCAAGCTGAAACTCTGTACACATTACACAACAACTCCCTATTCCCTCTCTCTCTCTCTAGCTCCTGGCAGCCACCACTCTACTTTCTGCCTCTATAACTTCGACTACTCTAGGTACCTCATAAGTGGAATCATACAACATTTGTCCTCTTGTAACTGGCCTATTTCAGGGTTCATCCATGTTGTGGCACATGTCAGACTTGCTTTTTTTTTTTTTTTTTTTTTTTGAGACGGAGTCTTCCTTTGTTGCCAGGTTGGAGTGCAGTGGTGTGATCTTGGCTCACTGCCACCTCCACCTCCTGGGTTCAAGTGATTCTCCTGCCTCAGCCTCCTCAGTAGCTGGGACTACAGGCACACACCGCCACACCCAGCTAATTTTTGTATTTTTAGTAGAGACAGGGTTTCCTCACGTTAGCCAGGATGGTCTCGATCTCCTGACCTCATGATCTGCCTGCCTTGGCCTCCCAAAATGCTGGGATTACAGGTGTGAGCCACCATACCTGGCTAACTTCATTTTTATAGCTGAATAATATTCCATTTTCTGGATAAACATTTGTTTATAGATGGTTACGGATGAATATTCATTTTGTTTAACCATTCCTCTATCAGTTAACATTTGGGTTGTTTCCATCTTTTAGTCCAAATAAATAATGCTATTGTTATGGGATCTTTGAGGTGTCACTTTTCTGGCCAGAAACCTCTGTGGCCAGTGGCACCTTTGCCTGACTCGAGCACAGTCAGCTCCTGCCACCCACTCAGGGTGGCAGGCTGTGCTTGGCTTTCACTACCAGTCCGGACTCATCAAGCATGGAACAGCAAGGGATGTGTGAGCAAGAGAGCATGGGGTTTGGCCACTGTGCAGTCAGGCATACTGGCTGCTGCAGGGGGCAGGCAGCTCCAGGTGCTGGCACAAGCGACGGCTCTCTGTGAGGCTGCAGGGGGACCAAGTGGACTGCAAGCAGATTCCCTGACTAGCACCAGGGAATGCAGTAGCACCTGGCAGCTTGGATACACCAGGAACCACAAGGCCTCAAAGAGGGAGTCAAAGCTCGGGGAGCTCCCAGGTCTGGGCTCCCTGAAGGGCTGCAGCTCTTCTTTTCTTCACCTGCAATGTGGCCAGCAAGGGGCATGTTTCAGCCCTGTTTGTGTCACAGCTCTTCTAGCCTTGTCATTTGGTGGGTCCCAAGTTCTTGTCCTGCCACCAGGAAAAATGAAACATGCAGACAAGTGGAGGATGGAGGTATGCAGATAAGTGGAGGGTGAGTAAGATGAAGAGGGGCTTTATCGAGCAGTAGAACAGCTCAGAGACCAGCTGTGGGTAGCTCCTTTCTGCAGCCAGGGTGTCCCAGTGAGCATTCAGCCCTCAGCAGAGAGGAGGAGGCACGGGGTGGGTGGCTTCCTCTGGTGCTGGTCATCCTCTTTTCTCTGCAGTTCTTAGCAGAGAAGCCCTAGAGTGGGTTGCTCCTTTTTGCAGGCAGGTCGTCCCTGGAGTGGGAAGCTCCTCTTTGCTGCTGGTCAGCTAGGCGTCTGCTCTGCTCTGGCTGAATCCAGGGTGTTTATGGGCTTGAATGGAGAAGTGCATGCTGATTGGTCCATGGGCAGCCATGGGTGAGCCCAGGAAAAAGCACTATGAGTTTCCTCTCCCATCAGCTGGACTGGTAGCCTGGCCCCCAGCTGCAGGCCTTCCCTAGCTTGAAGGTGGGGCTTCACTGGGACCGCTCTCTTCTGCCCAGGAGGCATTGCCTCCTGCCATTACCATCCATGGCACTCAAGTTGCTTGTTCCAAGGGACACCTGCAGGCCAGCACTGAACTGCCCTCAGCACCCCCTCAGCTTCCCTCCCGTGCTTATTGGTGCCCACAGTCCGGAGGGGGCCAAGGCAGCAGGGGGCTGGCATGTCAGTGCTGCCCTGAGTGTGCACTCACCCAGCAGGGCTGCAACAGTGCCCAGTCTCGGCCCCAACCTTGCTCCATGATCAGAGCTGGTGCTGGAAGCTGGGAGAGGCCAGGCAGCAGCAGCAGGCACTTCTGAGCCTGCAGGGGGAAGAGGGGGCCTTCTGGGCTCCCAAGAGTACAGAGATGCCTGGGTCCATGGCTGGGCTTGGGCTACTGCAGTGGCACTCTGGGAGGGCAGGGCTCTTGCCTGCTCCATGGAGTGAGGGGCCCAGGCCTCCCTGCTGCAGCTGGTGTCTTGGCAGTGGCTGGCTGACTGGAGCTGCTGGTGCCATCCCTATTATAAATATTCATGTACAAGTCTTGTGTGGGCATATGTTTTCAGTTTTCTTGGGTATATACCTATGAGTTGAAGTTTTAGACCATATGTTAATTCCACGTTTAATCATTTGAGGAACTGCCAGACTGTTTCCCAAAGCAGCCACACCATTTTACATTTCTACCAGCAGTGAATGAGAGTTCCAATTTCTCCACATCTTCACCAGCACTTGTTATTTTCTGACTTTTTAAATTCTGACCATTCTAGGATGTGTAATCTCATTGTGATTTGTATTTGTATTTCCCTGATGGGTAATTATGTCTAGCGTCTTTTCGTGCACTTATTGGCCATTTGTATATCTTCCGAAATGCTCATTCAGATCCCTTGCCCATTTTTAAATTAGGTTGTCTCTTTATTATTGAGTTGTAAGAGTTCTTTTTATATTCTAAATGCAAGTCTCTTATCACATATATGATTTACAGATATTTCCTTCCATTCTGTGGTTTGTCTTTTCACATGAATCTCTCTCTGTCACTCAGGCTGGAGTGCAGTAGCATGAACATGACTCATTGCAGCCTTGACCTCCTGGGCTCAAGCAATCCTCCTGTCTCAGACTCCGAAGTAGCTGAGACCACAGGTATGCACCACCATGCCACACCTGGCTATTTTATTTTATTTTTGTAGAGACAGGCTTTTGCCATATTACACAGGTGGGTCTTGAACTCCTGGTCTCAAGCGATCCTCTCGCCTCAGCTTTCCTAAATGCTGAGATTATAGGCATGAGCACCATATCTGGCTTTTTAATATTCCTTTTTTTTTTGAGACCGAATTTCACTCTGTAACCCAGGCTGTAGTACAGTGGTGTGATCTTGGTTTACTGCAACCTCTGCCTCCCTGGTTCAAGCGATTCTCCTGCCTCAGCCTCTGAGTAGCTGGGATTACAGGCATGCACCGCCACACCTGGCAAATTTTTGTCGTTTTAGTAGAGATAGAGTTTTGCCATGTTGGCCATGCTGGTCTCGAACTCCTGACCTCAAGTGATCTGCCCTCCTTGGCCTCCCAAAGTGCTGGGATTACAGGTGTGAGTCACTGCACCTGGCCCTTCACACTCTTCTTTCACATTCTTCATAGTATCCTTAGAGACACAAAAGCTGTTGATTTTGATAAAGTCCAATTTATCTAATTTTTCTCAAATGTTTTAAATTATACTTTAAGTTCAGGGATACATGTGCAGAATGTGCAGGTTTGTTACGTAGATGTACACGTGCCATGGTGGTTTGCTGCACCCATCAACCCATCATCTACATTAGGTATTTCTCCTATTGCTATCCCCCCCATCCCCCCAACACCCTGACAGGCCCCAGTGTGTGATGTTCCCCTCTCTGTGTTCATATGTTCTCATTGTTCAACTCCCACTTAGAAGTGAGAACACGTGGTGTTTGATTTTCTGTTCCTGTGTTAGTTTGCTGAGAATGATGTTTTTCAGCTTTATCCATGTTCCTGCAAGGGACATGAATTCATTGTTTTTTATGGCTGCATAGTATTCCATGGTGTATATGTACTACATCTTCTTTATCCAGTCTATCATTGATGGGCATTTGGGTTGGTTCCAAGTCTTTGTTATTGTGAATAGTGCTGCAGTAAACATACATGTACATGTGTCTTTATAGTAGAATGATTTATAATCCTTTGGATATATATCCCGTAATGGAATTTCTGGGTCAAATGGTATTTCTAGTTCTAGATCCTTGAGGAATCACCACACTGTCTTCCACAATGGTTGAACTAGTTTACACTCCCACCAACAGTGTAAAAGCGTTCCTATTTTTCCACATTCTCTCCAGCATCTGTTGTTTCCTTTTTTTTTTTTTTTTTTTTTTTGAGTTGGAGTCTTGCAATGTTGCCCGGGCTGGAGTGCAATGGCATGATCTCAGCTCACTGCAACCTCTGCCTCCTGGGTTCAAGTGATTCTCCTGCCTCAGCCTCCTGAGTAGTTGGGATTACAGGCACCCACCACCATGCCCAGCTAATTTTTTGTATTTTTAGTAGACATAGAGTTTCACTATGTTTGCAGGCTGATCTTGAACTCCTGATCTCGTGATCCACCTGCCTCAGCCTCCCAAAGTACTGGGATTACAAGCCACAGCACATGGCCTGTTGTTTCTTGACTTTTTAATGATCAGCATTCTAACTGGCATGAGATGGTATCTCATTGCGTTTTTAATTTGCATTTCTCTAATGACCAGTGATGATGAGCTTTTTTTCATGTTTGTTGGCCACATAAATGTCTTCTTTTGAAAAGTGTCTGTTCATATCCTTCACCCACTTTTTTCTTGTAATTTTGTTTAAGTCCTTGTAGATTCTGGATATTAGCCCTTTGTCAGATGGATAGATTGCAAAAATTTTCTCCCATTCGGTAGGTTGCCTATTGACTTTGATGATAGTTTGTTTTGCTGTGCAGAAGCTCTTTAGTTTAATTAGATCGCATTTGTCCAATTTATCTAATTTTTCTAGTGCTTTTGGTGTCATATCTAAGAATCTGGCCAGGTTCTGGGCTCTCAGTTCTCTCCCATTGATCTACATGTCTCTCCTGCCAGTGCTATTCTGTCTAGACTACTATTCCTTTCATAGCAAGTTTTGAAATTTGGGAATTGTGAGTACTCTTTGTTCTTCTTTTGTAGGATTATTTTGACTGTTTGGAGTCCCTTGGAATTCAATATGGATTTTAGAAACAGCTTGTCAATTTCCAGTGAAGTCAGTTGGGATCCTGATAAGGACTGCTTTAAACCTGGATCAGTATGGGGAGTATTACCATCGCAACACTGTTACATCTTCTAATCCATGGACATGGGATGTTCTCCATTTATTTTTATTTTTATTTTTTTGAGATGGAGTCTTGCTCTGTTACCCAGGCTGGAGTGCAGTGGTGTGATCTTGGCTCACTGCAATCTCCGCCTCCCAGGTTCAAGCAATTCTCCTGTCTCAGCCTCCTAAGTAGCTGGGACTACAGGCGCACACCACCACGCCTGGCTAATTTTTTTGTATTTTTAGTAAAGACAGGGTTTCACCATGTTGGTCAGGCTGGTCTTGAACTCCCGACCTCAGGTAATCCACCTGCCTCAGCCTCCCGAAGTGCTGGGATTACAGGCATGAGCCACCACACCTCGCCGCATTTATTTAAATCTTTACTTTATTTTGACAATGTTTTTGTAGTTTTCAGAGTTTTGCATTTCTTTTGTTAAATTTATTCCCAAGTATTTTATTCTAGTCAATGTTATTGTGAATTTAATGGTTTACTTACTTTCAAAAAGTAACCCCTGGCAACTCCCCTGGCAACTCCTATTTTTTTTTTTTTTTTTGAGACAGTCTTGCTCTGTTGCAACCTCCACCCCTCCAGGTTCAAGCGATTCTCCTGCCTCAGCCTCCTGAGTAGCTGGGATTACAGGCATGTGCCACCATGCCTGGCTAATTTTTGTATTTTTAGTAGAGGGAGGGTTTCACTGTGTTGCCTAGGCTGGTCTTGAACTCCTGACCTCAAGTGATCCTCCCACCTTGGCCTCTGAAAGTGTTGGGATTACAGGCGTGAGCCACTGCACCCAGCCTGAAGTTGGCTTTTTTTTTTTTTTTTTTATAAAACAGAATAATGACTTTGAGATCCATCTAAGTTGTTGCATATGCCAATAGTTTTTTCCTTTTCATTGCTGAGTAATACATGATATTGATGTACCAGTTTGTTTTACTGCCTACCTGTTGAGAGACTTGTTGATGGTTTTCAGTTTTTGGCTAGTGCAAATTAAGCTGCTATGAACATTCATGACATTCATGTGTTTGTTTTTGGGTGGATGCAAATTTTCATTTTGGGGGGATAATATCCAGGAGTATAACTGCTGTGTTGTGTGGTAAATGTCTACTTTTTTTTTTTTTTTTGAGACGGATTCTCGCTTTGTCACCCAGGCTGGAGTGCAGTGGCACCATCTCAGCTCACTGCAACCTCTGCCTCCTGGGTTCCAGCAATTCTCCTGCCTCAGCCTTCCCTGTAGCTGGAACTACAGGTGCGCACCACCACACCCAGCTAATTTTTGTATTTTTAGTAGAGATGGGGTTTCACCATGTTGGCCAGGCTGGTCTCGAACACCTGACCTCGTGATCTGCCCACCTTGATCTCTCAAAGTGCTAGGATTACAGGCATGAGCCACTGTGCTTGGCCTACTTTTTTTTTTTTTTTTTTTTTTTTTTTTTAAGAAACTGCCAAATTGTTTTCCAAAGTGGTTGTTTGTTTAGTTTCCCACCAGCAATGTATGCAAGATACTGTTTCTCTGCATCATCACTGGCATTTGGTATTATCATAGCTTTTTTATTATAGGTGTTCTACTAGGTGGGGAGTGCTATCTCATAGTAATCTTCATTTGCATTTCCCTGTGACTCGTGATATTGAACATCTTTTCATGTGCTTATGTGCCATCTATATACCTTCTTTGATGAAATGTCTCTTCACGGTTTTTGTCCATTTTCTAGCGGAGATGTTTGGGTTTTCTTACTGTTGAGTTTCAAGAGCTTTGTTTTTGTTTTTTAGATGGAGTCTTGCTCTGTCCCCTAGGTTGGAGTTCAGTGGTGTGATCTCAGCTCACTGCAACTTCTACCTCCCAAGTTCAAGTGATCCTCCTGGCTCAGCCTCCCAGGTGACTGGGACCACAGGCATGTGCCACCACACCCAGCTAATTTTTATATTTTTATTAGAGATGGGCTTTCACAATGTTGGCCAGGCTGGTCTCAAACTCCTGGCCTCAGGTGATCCATCCACTTCAGCCTCCTAAAGGGCTGGGATTACAGGCATGAACTACCATGCCTGACCAAGAGTTCTTTTTTTTTTTTTTTTTTGAGACGGAGTTTCACTCTTGTTGCCCAGGCTGGAGCATGATGGCACAGTCTTGGTTCACCGCAACCTCCACCTCCCAGGTTCAAGCGATTCTCCTGCCTCAGCCTCCTGAGTAGCGAGGATTACAGGCATGTGCCATCTTGCCTGGCTAATTTTATATTTTTAGTAGAGACGAGGTTTCTCCATGTTGGTCAGGCTGGTCTTGAACTCCTGACCTCAGGGTGATCCACCCGCCTCAGCCTCCCAAAGTACTTGGATTACAGGCGTGAACTACCACGCCTGGCCAAGAGTTCTTTATATATTCTACACAACAGTCTTTTGTCTGATATGTGGATGTCAGATATTTTCTTTTTTTGTTTGTTTTTTGTTTTGTTTTGTTTTTTGAGATGGAGTCTCACTCTGTTGCCCAGGTTGGAGTGCAGTGGTGAGATCTCTGCTCACTGCAACCTTTACTTCCCAGGTTCAAGTGATTCTCCTGCCTCAGCCTCCTGAGTAGCTGGGATTACAGGCGCTTGCCACTATGCCTGGCTAATTTTTGTATTTTTAGTAGAGATGGGGTTTCATCATTTTGGTCAAGCTGGTCTTGAACTCCTGACCTTATGATCCGCCTGCCTCAGCCTCCCAAAGTGCTGGGATTACAGGCGTAAGCCACGGCGCCCAACCGATATCAGATATTTTCTTGCAAATATTTTCTTCCAGTTGGTAGCTTGTATTTTTCTTTTTCTTTATTTTATTGTTATTATTTGAGACAGGGTCTTGCTCTGTTACCCAAACTGGAGTGCAGTGGTGCAATCATGGCTCACTTGCAGCCTTGACCTCCTGGGCTCAAAGTGATCATCCTACCTCAGCCTCCCAAGTAGCTAGGACCACAGGTGTGTGCCACCATGCCTGGCTCATTTTTTTTTCTAGAGATGGCATCTCCCTGTGTTTCCCAGGCTGGTCTCAAACCCCTGTGCTCAGGTGATCTTCCCAGCCTCCCAAAGTGTTGGGATCCCAGGGATGAGCCACCACATCTGGTTAATTTTTGTATTTTTTGTAGAGACGGGGTTTTACCATGTTGCCCAGGTTTGTCTCCAGCTCCTGGACTCAAGTGATCTGCTATTGACTTCCCAAAGATCTGAGTTTACAGGCGTGAGCCACCATGCCCCACACTGAAGGATCTATTTCTAAGGTGGCTCAGTCACATGGTGGATAAGTTAGTGTTGGTTGTTAGTGGAAGGTCTTAGTTCTCCTCCATGTGAACCTCTCCATAAGGGCTGCTTGAGTGTCTTTATGACATGGTGGTTAGGTTTCCCAATAGTAAGCAATCCAAGACCATAGGGTGAGGGCTGAAATGCCCTTTATGTTCTAGCCTGAGAAGTCACACATTGATGACACAGACTAGCTGTGATTCAGTGAGGTAGAGGACAACTCAAAGGTGTGAATATTCAGAGTCAAGGGCATTGGAAGCCATCTTGGAGACTGGGTACCATAGCTGGTCAATAGAACTGAATAGATGCAATTCAAGACAGTCTGGCTCCAGAGTTAGGAAGCATAAACACCCTCTTATACTGGCTTAGTATGGCAAGATTTGGGCTGGCTGGGAAATGTGACTTCCGTAAAGTTGAAGAAGAGCAACTGAGGAAGGGTAGGTGGCATTTCTATTATAGAAAAATAGAACAATTTTGTGAAAGGATCATATGGAAACTGAGTATTTGGTTACTTATTTTCTTAAAAATATCCAAGCTGTAAACTTCTTGGCAAGTTGCATTATGCCTCAGCCTGCTGTCCTGAATGACTGTTCCATATTTTCTCTAACCTCCTACACCTTCTGCCCTTCTCCTTCTCTACTGATTACATTGCTTCCTAACCCTCAGAGAAGGTTCAGGCACATCTACCCACTGATAGTATCTATGCTAACATACTCTCCCTTCCCTCTTGAACAGTCTCTGCTCCCAAGGTCAACTCTTCAACTTGGCTACTAGATCTCTTCTCTCAACTACCCAAGGATATTAGACTTGGCAGCCATTCATCCCTTTATCTGAAATTTGTCTCTCTTGGCTCATTCTCATCAGCATATATGTCAGGCTATACCGTCTTCCATCTTTTTTGTTTGAGACAGGGTCTTACTTGTCACCCAGACTGGAGTACAGTGGTGTGATCTTGGCTCACTGCAGCCTTGACCTCCCAAGTTCAAGTGATCCTTCCATCTCAACCTCCTGAATAGCTGGGACTACAGGTGCACACCACCAAGCCTGGCTAAGTTTTGTATTTTTTTGTAGAGATGGAGTTTCGCCATGATGCCTAGGCTGGTCTTGAACTCCTGGGCTCAAGGGATCTGCCTGCCTTGGCCTCCCAAAGTGCTAGGATTACAGGTGTGAGCCACCGCACTCAACCCTATCTTCCATTTTAAAACTCAAACAAAAGCAGAAAAACTTTCTCGACACCTTTTCCCCTTCAGCTACTGTCCCAGGTGTCTGCTTCTCTTTACAGCAATGCTTTTTGTTTGTTTGTTTGTTTGTTTTTTGAGATGGAGTTGCTCTGTTGGAGTTGCTCTAGGCTGGAGTGCAGTGGTGGAATCTTGGATGGAGTGCAGAGGTTGCAGCCTTGGCTCACTGCAACCTCTGCCTCCTGGGTTCAAGTGATTCTCCTGCCTCAATCTCCTGAGTAGCTGGGATTACAGACATGTACCACCACGCCTGGCTAATTTTTGCATTTTTAGTAGAGATGGGATTTCACCATGTTGACCAGGCTGGTCTCGAGCTCCTGATCTCAGGTGATCCACCCACCTCAGCCTCCCAACGTGTTGGAATTACAGGCATGAACCACGGCATCCAGCCTACAGCAAAACTTATTGAAAGAATTATCAGTTATCTGTCTCCACTTTCTCTTCTCTTATTGCCTGTGAACCCATTTTAATTAGGCTTTTGCCCATATCACTCTGCTGAAACTGCTCTTTTCAAAGTAGTCGATGACTTTATTTTATTTATTTATTTATTTATTTATTTTGAAAGAAAGAGAGAGAAAAGAAGAAAGAAAGAAAGAGTGAAAGAAAGAAAAAAAAAGAATGAAAGAGAGAAAGAAAGAGGAAGAGAAAGAGCGAGAGAGAACGGGATTCTTGTTCTATTGCCCAGGCTATAATGCAGTCTAAAAATGGGTATTAAAAACCTCTTTTATGCCAATAATTGTGCTTAACAATGGAGACAGGAAGGAATAAGGGATGAAAATAACAAACAAGCAGCCAACCAATATTTTATTTAAACCTGTGAAATGCTATGCAACTGCTGAGGAGTTATTTACTTCCAATTATGTGGTCACTTTTAAAATAGGTGCAATGTGATACTGAGAAAAATGTATGTTTTGTGGATTTGGGGTGGAGAGTTCTGTAAATATTTGTTAAGTTTACTTGTTCCAGATCTGAGTTCAAGTCCTGGATATCCTTGTTAATTTTCTATCTCATTGATCTGTCTAATATTGACAGTGTA